>PITA01007909.1:39862-88323 GCA_004023965.1 Spilogale gracilis
GCCTCCATCAGAAAGGATGAATATCCAACTTTTGTAGCAACATGGACTGGACTGGAAGAGATTATGCTGAGTGAAATAAGCCAAGAAGAGAAAGTCAAGTATCACATGGTTTCACTTACTTGCGGTGCATGAGGGGTAACCTGGAGGACAGTGGGAGAAGGAAAGTAAATGGGAACTAGGGTAATCCAGGGAGAGAAACAAAAAAACAGAGACTTTGGACACAGGAACAAACTGAGGGACTTGGAGGGAGGGGGGTGGAGGGATGGGAGAGCCTGGTGGTGGGTACTGGGGACACCTAAAGCATGGAGCACTGCGTGTGGGGAATGGGGAATGAATCTTAGAACACTGGAAAAAAAATTTAAGTAACAATAAAAAAAAAGATATAAAGTCTTCTGCATTGTGGAATAAAACATCTATATCCCATTTTAAAACATGATTTAAGGCCATGTTAATAAGTGTTTTCCCAAATCTCAGTTGGGTCTTCCCTAATCTGAAACATAAATAATATATAAATTATAGTCATGGATATTGTGGCAGATGGCACCTGCATTCCATTTCATCTTATCCCATGACCACAGGAAGGTTATATGTGGGTTAGCCTTCCTCAGGATCCTTTTAACACATTGTATTTCCGTGCGAAACATTCAATTAAAAAAAAATTAATGGAAGCATATAAAAACCAGTTTGTATTTGTTTTTTAGATATAGGTTAAGAAAACTTTTACGATATTATTTAGTGCCCTTTGAAGGACCTAGAGTAAACAAGACTTTAACATGACCTTTCCAAAGGTGACTTATGGTGAGTCATTGGTTCTGCACAATTTTATTGGGTCTCCCAGAAATCTTGTTCTGTAGTTGAGTAGGTCTACAAGTATTAGATTACATCTACTTACCCTATGTCTTCATTGTAAATCTTTTTGGAGTCTTTAGCATGTCAATGTGTTTGGAGCCCTACGTTCTAAAACTCATAATCAAATCAGACATTCAATTGTGTAAAATGATAGCATAATGTAGAGGAAAAAACATTAACTCCAGAGCCTATCTATCTGGATACATCCCAGTTCTACCACTCACTAGCTGTGCAGCTCTAGCAAAATGCTTAAACTTTGTCTCAGTTCCCTCAGCTGGAAAATGTTATTATTATTTTTTAAAAAAATACAATCAACCTCTGATAATTGTTTTAAGATTAAAATTTGTGAAGGGCTTAGAAGAGTACCTGGCATATGGTCAAAACTCCATAAACATTTGTTAACTAGCAATTAAACTAGCTCTCAAGGCTAATGTCATTGTTCCTTTCTCTTTTGATCTAGCTCCTGCTTGTCAACATCTATTTCTCTTTTATTAACCTTAGATATCCAAGTCACTCATGAGTGGCATCCTTTTTTGGAATTACATAAATGGTATGAGGGCATGTTTCAAAATGAGGCAGATGGGACAAAAAAGAACTTTCAAAATAAACCAATCAGTCAGTTTCTGAGAACAGTTCAGGGAAATAAGTGCTTTGTCAGTTTAATGGGAATATAGTTAATGGAAACCTTCCTGTGGATCTGGTTGGTTGAGTGTAGGTGCCGGCTTTGTGACACTCCTCTAAGCTTAGTGTCTAATTCCATTTGCTCTGATCTGAGTTTCCCAAGAGAAATTTCCTACTGTAATAATCAGCGATTATGGGAATAGTTTATTCCTCTGAACAGTATTTTGGTTTATCTTTTCTTCTCTGACTTTGGTAAATTAATTTATCATGGTTTGAATACTTTGAGTGAATTGATAGAAGTACATTTTTTTACTGACAAAGAAGTAGAAAAAATTGCAGAAGAAATAGAAACAGAAGCAATGCCATTGACCAGAAGAAGTGGAATTGATAATACTGAAGGTGACTCTGCTTCCATCCCTAACGTTAGCGTAGACTTGCTGCCGGAGAGATAGGCTCTATCCCTGTAGGTCTTTCACAGGCCTGCTGATGACGGCATACTATTTGAAGAAATGGGAAAAGGTGTTTGCCACCCGACAACAGTCCTGTTGTGAGACAATAATTAAATCAACATGGAGGGCAGGTTTGGAACCTGCCCATGTTAATGAAGACGTATTCACTAGTGACATCTGATCAGATCTTCTGGGTGGATTTTAGATTTCATTAGTTAAAGACATAAAATGGTCTGTCTGATTAAAGAGGGGACAAAACAGTAGGGATCACCCATAAATTACTCTAGTTCAATTAGGTGCAGACAGTTTAGTGAGTGTTTATTACTAGTACAAAGGAAGATTTTCCAATTAGATTAAAAGGTTTTGAAAACAACAGTTATAGGCACAGTGATTTAAACCAATTGCTAGAATAATGTATCGGGAGAAGTTTTATTGATTAAAAGTAAACTGATAAGTGATTTGTAGTGTTCACTGTTTATCAGTAGAACCCCTGCTGTGAGGTACAATTTTCTTCACAAGATCAATGGGAGGATGAGGCTAATTTCTTCTCGCCCTGAAAATTGATAAGAATATAAAGGGCAGCTGGATCACTGCTGAAAATACCACCATTATTTATTCAGGTTAATCATCAAGAAAGTGACATTGCATAAATCATTGGGAATTTACCTTGTCAGGCTGGGTCCTTCAGGCCTGGTTTCACTGTCATGAGGTAGACCAAAGAAAGACAGAAAGAAGCCGAGGATTTAATCAGACAAAGCCTTTAGCTCACTAAGCTGCCATCAGTTATTGCAAAACTTGGAAATGGCAAGGAATCAAAGGGAAGTTGCACAGACACCTTCTCTGACAGTGACTACTACAATTTATGACAATAATTTGGTGAGACAAAGCCTAAGACGCAGGCTGGTAGCTCATGTGTCCCTCTGTCTTGATTCCATATGGCTTCTAGGCGTGAAGAGCAAATGGAAAATCCCTTCCACTTGGCCACTGGTCTTGAAGTAGGCGTTTCACCAGCAACAGACTTTCTTGTAATTAAATATGAAAATAAACAGAAAAAAAAAAAAGAAATGTTAGCTGAGTCTCTGGATTCAGCAGATGAAAGCAAACATTCTAAGGTAGATCTTACAACATATATTACAAAGGTGCTTCATCAGAGATGGAAGGAACAAATATTTCCCCCCATACAACTTATTCTTTCAAAGGTAGTTTAGAGATAAGCAATATTCCCTTGCCATTTCCTTATTGAAATATATCCAAAATTTATCCTTCTGAAAGATTTGCCCCTTGTGGTTCTATTCATTCTTATTTACTTTTTCTAACTTTGACTTTTCTAACTGAAATTCTGAAGCCAGAAGCAGCAGCTTGATACATCCAAAGGGCAGAATAAGACAACAAACTAGCATTCCATCTGTTGTGACATTTAGTATTTGCTTTTCCTGAGAAACTGCATAGTGAATCAATTTCATATTAGCATTAAGAAATTAAGATCTTAGTTCACATGATGCATACACATGTCTATTTCCCCTAAGCATGGAATCAGTCTGCCTGGTTTGAATACCCGCACTGTTCTTCCTAGCTGCATGTGTATGACATGGACTCGTTTCTTGATTTCTCTAAACCCCAGTTTGCTTCTCTGTAAAGCAGAGATAGTGTTTAACACATATAATTGTTAAAAGAAATAATTGGGAGAATATGTGTAAAGTGCTCCCAATGGTACATTAGAAATGCAGAATAAACTAATTCTGACTGCATTTTCCTATGTAACAAGAGAAAAACATGTACAGAAGCAGACAATTCATTTCTCATTGCTTTTAAAGTAAATGTTCTTAAGAGCAAAGATGTAACACTCTTCTAACCTGGCCCACATACTCAGGGGTTTAAATACCTATGTAAATGATCAGGTATTGCATGAGAGGTATCAAAACATATTTATTGAGATTTACTCTTTCAAAGATAAGACTGAGTTGTCACAGACTCTTCAGGTATCCGCCCTGACAATATTTGGGTCTGAGAACGCAAGAAGACTGTGGGCAACCAATTCTGCTACCTGAAACTGATGTGACTCCCTTTCTAATAGGCATTTGGGAGTAGAACAAATAGTCTTATACTGAAAATCACTAGCAATCTGGATGATAAACTTAGAAACTAGCAGTTATGTTCTATCATTGAATCCTGTCCATCATGCCTTTGAAATATCTCATATGTCTATTCGGCTCATAATCATAATTTTCATTTTCATTTTGTGCCATTATTTCTTCTATTCTAAACTACAGCAGCGATCTCATAAATGACTCCATCGGGGCGCCTGGGTGGCTCAGTTGGTTAAGCCACTGCCTTTGGCTCAGGTCATGATCCCGGAGATCTGGGATGAATCCCACATTGGGCTCCCTGCTCGGGGGAAAGCCTGCTTCCCCCTTTCTCACTCCCCCTGCTTGTGTTCCCTCTCTGGCTGTGTTTCTCTCTGTCAAATAAATAAAATCTTTAAAAAAATTAAAAAATTTAAAAAACAAATGACTCCATTGCTTCTGGTTTTTCCTTTATTCAAATCTATCATCCTAAAATCCTAAAATCTTTTGTGAGCACTTACCATGTGTCAGACATCACTGGGTAGGTCTGACACATAGAATCACATCTCATCCTCACAGACACCCTGAGTTGGTCAGGAGATGATGACGTTGGTCAGCTCCTTACATGCGAAATCTAACTTTTTCCCCATGTGCCTTCCTGGGGTCAGAGGTGGGGTCTCTAAGCACCACATTCTCCAGATGCATTTCCAGACAATATTTCAGTGCGTGTTCGCATGCAATCAGTCAAAACGTGAATGAAATTGAAATTGAATGAACTGAGTGAAGTAGACAGAGATACAGAACTGGAGGCTGACTTTTTCCCCCTTTTTATTAACATATAACGTATTATTTGTTTCAGAGGTTGACGTTTTCTATCCTAAACTGTAGCAGAAATGCCATGACTCTACCCAGAGCAGGCAGCGGTGACGTCTCAGGGTAGCAGTGATGTCCTGTGCTGGTCCAGTTCAGCGGGGTGCCTTTGGGCCCACTTTCAAATCTCAGCATAAATACTGTTTTATTAGGAAGCACTTCCAAAAGCTGTTTAATATTCTGTGGTAATGCTCTCCATGCTCAAACTAGTCAGAGCGGATGATGGTAACTACAAATGAGCATTAGCTCAATAGGTAAATATGTTTCTACTTTACATTAGAAATAGTTAAATGTCTGCTAAGTTTATACAACTAGTAAGTAATTGTTTAGGATTCAAATCCAGGGGAAACTGAGACCACGCTTTTAAGCACTGTGGTATAATGTGTGTGTACTTTCACTATTCTATTCTCTCCTTGTAAATTCCTTACTTCTGAGCAGATGAAGTCTAATTACCTACACATGTCACCAAAAGCCACTTTTAGCTTATCACAAGCTTCTTTCTGGTTTGTTTATTTTCTCCCCCTAAAGCATTCTATGATTTCAGTCCTGCTGAGATTTTCTCCTGGCCTTGCTCATCTGTGTGGTGTTTCATCATAATTCTTTCATCCAGAAATCTTCCCATCCACTTACCCAAATTCTACCTATACTTTGGAGGAATTTATTTTTGAACTATTTCTCTGAGAAAATTGTAGTGCATATTGATTCTTTCTAATTTCATACTGCTTCAGAGCACAGAATATCCACTGAGACAGGAGACTGAACATGGTTAAAGAATAATTTAAGCGGGAAAAAAGGGAGGTGGTATTAAGATCAGAAGCCAAAAAGTGTTCCTAAGTAGGCATAAACAAAAGATGTCTACCAGACCACTAAATACTAGGAGATAAATTATGAAAAGCATATGTACCTGCATTAGGTTGGTTTGGGAAGCTTGAAAGAATTAATCATGCATATAGACAGAAGAGTGCCAATGAGATATTTTTCAAAAAGCCTTTGATGAGGGGTGTCAATATTAGTCGTTTCAAAGTTATAATTATGTTTTTCCAGCAGATTAGGAAGAACAACAATAGGTAGAACTAAAAGGGCACAACTACAGAGGGAACAGTACTAAGCCTGGTGTTTTTCTGGTATCAGAACTAGGTTTGGGCTTTGTGATAGATCATCTTATGTTCTAAATTATTTTCTCCCTCCTTCCTTCTTAGAAGACCACATATTTCTATCTTTTATCATGTGACTTGCCGTGCTTTTCTGTGGAAGGAATATACTTTCCAAACTTATGATACCATGTTGGTCCAAATGATTTGTTTGGGCTAGAATTTGAGTAGAAGTGAGAATATGGCAATTGAGAGCAGAAATTTTGAGAGCCATCGCCTACTTTGGTTTGGTCCCTTTTCCTCCATTATAAGAATGGCATGTTCTCAATAGGGCCTTTAGGCTCTATTTTTAGTCTGCATTCTGGATTAAGGTGCAAATGTGGGGCAGGCACAGAGCTACTGTGAAAAGTAGCTAATATTAAACAGGAACAAGGGAAAAAGCAGAAACAAAATCACACACAAAAAATCCCTTTGTTTTTATAAGCCACTTGAGATTTATGGGAGGGTCACTTGTTATAACAATGTAACCTAGAAAAAAAATTGATTTAGTCTTAAATAAATAATTAAATAACCATGTATTGATAGTCTTATGTAACTTTCATTGGATGACCTGGAGAAAAGTCTGCATTGTTTTCCCTTCAATTTGCAAATAACCCAGAGCCATTTTGAATAACTAAATGGAAAACCTGAGCATTTGCTAAGTCTCAAGCACTTTGCCCACATGTTTACCAACTTTATTTTCAGTAGCCTATGTAGTCCTCGCTAAAACCCTATTACAAATGAATCCCTTTACTGTCAAGGAAACTCATTTGCCTAAGGATCTACTACCATGCACACTCATTAAAATTCGGCATCAAGGGGCGCCTGGGTGGCTCAGTTGGTTAAGCGACTGCCTTCGGCTCAGGTCATGATCCCGGAGACCCAGGATCCAGCCCCACATCAGGCTCCCTGCCCGGCGGGAAGCCTGCTTCTCCCTCTCTTACTCCCCCTGCTTGTCTTCCCTCTCTAGCTGTGTTTCTCTCTGTCAAATAAATAAATAGAATCATAAAAAACAAAACAAAACAAAACAAAAAACAGCGTCACGTGCCTGGTTTTCAAGCATTTATTAATTTTGGAGTGAACATGTGATATATAACCCATGATGAAGTGGTAATCCAAACAATGGTAATAGAATTGAGAATCCTAAAAATGTAGATATTACTCTAGAAAGGGTAAGAAGAGAGAGCACTTGTAAGACATCTGAATAGAAGCAACTGACACACCATACAGACATTAAAAATAAAAGTTTAAGGATGCAGTGGAAATCTAAAAAGCCAGGGCACTTGCGTGGCTAAGTCATTAAGTGTCTGCCTTTGGCTCAGGTCATGATCCTAGGTCCTGGGATGGAGTCCCACATCAGGCTCCCTGCTTGGCAGGAGGCCTGATTCTCCCTTCCTCCCTCCCCCGGCTGCTTGTGTTCCCTCTCTTGCTGTGTTTCTGTCAAATAAATAAATAAATAAAACCTAAAAAAAAAAAAAAAAGGAAATCTAAAAAGCCATGAGAGTATGAAAAAAATGAATATGACTTCAAATAGAAGTTTCAAACTATCAAGAGTTATTATTTCTTGTTTTGCTTGAATATATTTAATTTAGATTTAATAAAATTGTGTTATAGCTTGAATTCTGTGCCCTCCATTCATGTGTTTAAGTATTAACCCCTAAAACTTCAGAGTATGACCTTATTTTGAAATAGAGTTGTTGCAGAAGTAATTAGTTAAATTAAGATGAGGTCATATTGGAGTAAGTTGGGCCTCTAAACCCAATCTGATAGGCATCTTTATAAAGAGGGGAAATCTGGACACAGACATGCACACAGAGAAAACGTCAAGTGAAGATAAAGGCACAGATCAAGGTGATGAAGGAGAAGCTAATGATGGCCGAAGATAGGTGTCGAATCACCAAAAGTTAGGAGCAAGGAATGGAACAGATTTCTCCCTCACAGACTTCAGAAGGAGCCAGTCCAGTCATGGGTTTTCTAGTCTCCAGGAAATAAGACACAATGCCTTTCTGTTGTTGAAGCAACCAGATCTGTGGTACTCTGTTACCCTCATGGTCCTAGCAAACTAATACAAAATGATCACTATCTTTGAAAATAAATTGTGAACTTAAAGAATGCATGTAATTACAATGTGATAATAATCCATATATCAATAGGATAAAAGGAGTTACTGTAAATTTCTAATTCGTAAAGCTATTGTGAGCTGTGAAGAACAATTGTGACCTGTTCATCCTTCTAGTCTTTGAGGCTGACTTCCGGAGGAGAACCCGATGGCATAAAAAGATTTTAGTTTATTATATGAAAGGTATGACATTTGAGGTTACTTCAATAATTAAGGTTACTTCAATAAGACAGGGATGATTTCCCAGATTTAATTTTTAGTATTTCCCAAGAGTGCATAATATCTCCTTGTGTCTTTTTAGTTACCTTAAAAATGTAGGCATAGTAGGAAGAGCAGAAGTACTCTGGCTCCTGTGGAAACAGTATATTCTTTCATGCCTTCTAGCATTCAGCTGAAAACAGTGCCCTCGCGGTCAGAGAGAGTTAATTCACATCCCAGATGCCTAACTTACTCCCTGAGAGTAAATTACTCATTGGCAGGACAAGGTCATTCTTCATTTTAACCATTACCATAGCATTTTATATTGTCATGTGCTATGTGTTTTTGCAATCCTTAAAATCCCCTGGTGAAGTAAAGGGGATGACAAACACAATTATGTCTGATTTACAGACTAGGGAGCTGGGACTCAAGTAAAAGACAAAGCCATCATTGGTAAGGGCCATCCCAGAAGGCAGGAGCTCTGGTTCAGGTCTCTGTTTATTATGTGGAGTGCGGGAATAAACCTGAGGGATATTAGCTATGCATGCAATTCTTCCATTGCTTGGAACTTTAACTCCCTACCCAAGCTGATTTTTGGCAGCAGCCATCCGTCAGAGAAACAAAAGTTACCAAAGAAGTTAAGTACAAATTGTGTACAGTGTGTTAGACTTTCAGGATTAGAAATGTCTGCAGAAATCAAAATGAAACACTGTAACTTAAAGTCAACTTCCCGAAAAAGTATCAGGAGGATTAAGGCTAAACTCTCCTCACTCCCTGACAGTATTTTGACAGATGAATCCAGTTAAAAGCATCAGTGGAGGCACCTGCAGAGGAATGGGGGGAGGGGCACAGCTTCGAAAAAAAACACAAAGAACAAAAATTCCATATCTTAGCATATTTTTCATCTGAAAATCCATATTAATTTGGAAAAAAAACATTATTTCTACTCCATCGCTTCGTTATGAGATCAGAGCATGACTTGGCATTTATTTGAACAGGACTGTCTCACCTACACTTGCAGCACACAGATGAATGTACCTATTGTCTGGGAAAGCATTGTGCCCACACAGCTTTTGTGTGTCAAGCAATGCAGAACTTTTTGTTGTGAGTGATGTGGGGCTGTGCTTTTATATCCAAGGCTACAACCGAGGATCCTGGTTCTTGAAGACTGATAAAAACTTTCAAAATGAAATATCTGAAAGAGCCCTTAAGTCAACATTCAAGTCTCCCCTGGAATCCTGGGTATTGGACTCCAAGGGCAGGGTGGCTGGTTGATTTTTGAATTTCTGAAGTTGAATGTTGGACATTTCATGTCTGCTCAAGGTAAATCCTTAGATACTAGCAGCTGGAGCAGATGTGATTTCATGTAATTTAATGTTTAGTTGTTTTTATTTTTTATAAAGTCTGAAACATTCTTACCCATTTTCCTGCTGCCAATCAGAGATCCAGTGTTGCCCTGAATGTCCCATTGATTCCAAAATCAATGACTGTGTCACCAGTGCTTAGAGAACATGATTGCTCTTTCAAACCAAGAGCCTGGTAGAGATGGCCCTTCTGAGTTTGATCAATTTTACCACAATGAGGCAGAAGACTTAAGAATCAGTGTGATGACCTATTTATATTGATGTCACGCAGATCCAGGACTCTTCTGGCTCAAAGACTTACAGCTGGGAATTTGGGGGATGACAAGTGTGTGGAAATAGCCCCACAAATCTATGCAAGAGGACACCAAAACTCTTCTCGTAATTTTACCATTTAGTAAAACAAACATATAGTTAGACTTACTTGTATGATGCAAATCATACTCTTTAATACAGTTAGAGAATTTTTTGTTTGGGGGCAAGATTTAGTATCTACTAAACTAAGTAACTTTTTTAACAAACCAAGCAAATTGATTACCATCGTATGCATGTGTAATAACAAGGAAACATCCCAGATATCCTTTTACTTGACCTGTAGATAAAACTCTACCTATTCCAACTATTTGGAGAGAAGTTTCTACGTTGACAAGAAATTAAAATTCAAAAGAATGTACATTTAGTGGGGCATCTCTTTTTCATCAAGTCATTTTTTGGTGGTAAAATTGATGACATAAAATTCACCATTTTAACTATTTTAAAGTGTGCAATTTGGTAGCACTTAGTATGTTCATAATGTTGTGCAACTCTCAGCTCAGTCTAATTGCAGAATATTCTCATCACCCCAAAAGGGACCTCCATCCCCAGGACACAATCACTATCCCTTTCTCTATCCACAAACTCTGGCAACTACTCATCTGCTTTCTGTCTCTGTTGTGAGTAACACCAAAACACAGTGAGACACCAAGTAACACCTAGTAAGATAATAATAATAATAATAATAATAATAATAACAACAACAACAACAACAAATATTGCAAGGATATGAAGAAATTGGAACACCCATATATTGCTGTATGAAAATGGTATAGCTACTATGAAAAACAGTTTTGCCTCTTCTGGATGTTTCATATAAACAGACTCATATAATATGTGGCCTTTGTGTCTGGCTTTAAATTTACTAAGCCTAATATTCTCAGAGTTATCCAAACTATAGCATAGCTCAGTGCTTCATTACTCTTTATGGCTGGATGATACTCTATTGTATCAAATCACATTTTGTTCATCCATTTATCAGTTTATCAACATCAGGGTTATTTCTTTTTGACTACTCTAAATAGTACTGTTATGAATATTCATGTAAAAGGTTTTATTTGAACACCTGTTTTAAATTGTTTGGAGTATATACCTAGGATTGGAATAGCTGGATCACATGGTAATTCTATGCTTAAGTGGTGGAAACACTGACAAACTGTTTTTCATAGTAGCTATACCATTTTCATATCAGCAATATATGGGTGTTCCAATTTCTTCATATCCTTGCAGTATTTGTTATTATTATTATTATTATTATTATTATTATCTTACTAGGGGTTGCTTGGTATCTCATTGTGTCTTGATTTGCTCTCTCAAATGACAAAGAATGAACATTTTTTCATGTGCTTATTGATCATTAGTATATCTTTGGTAATATTTTTATTTATTATTCCTTTGGAGAAATTTCTGTTCAAGTACTTCACTTGATTTTTAATTGGGTTGTTTGCTTTTTGTTGTTGGTAGTAAGGACTCTCTACATACTCTGGATACTAGATTCTTTTCATATTATTTGTAAATATTTGGTTCCATTATGTGGGTTTCATTTTCACTTTCTTGATAGTGTGTCCTTTGAGGCACAAATGTTTTTAATTTTGATGAAGTCCCATTCATCAGTTTTTTTCTCCTTCGTTGCTTCTGTTTTTGGTGTTATATCTAAGAAACCATTGCCAACTCCAAGGTCAAAAATTTACTTTTGTTTTCTTCTAAGAATTTTGTAGCTTTAGCTCTGGCATTTAGTTCTTTATTCCATTTACTTAATTTTTTTTTTATATATAGTATGAGGAAAGCATCCAGTTTCATTCTTTGGCATGTGTATACCCAATTGTCCTAACATCATTTGTTAAAGACAATATTCTTTCCCATTGAATGGTTTTGGCACTCTTGTCGAAATAAATTGACCACAGATTTATAAATTCTTAATTCTATTCCATTAATCTATGTGTCTGTCCTTAAATCAAGATTACATGTGTCTGATTACCATTGCTTTATAGTAAGTTCTGGAATTAAGAAGTACGAGTATGCCAACTTTGTTCATCTCCAAGATTGTTTTGGCTATCTGTGGTCTCTCGGAACTCCATATGAATTTTAGAATCAGCTTTCCATTTCTTTATGTTTAAATTTATTTGTTATTACTGTTTTTCTATTTTGTTAGATTTGTTTTATTATTATGTTCAGTTAGCCAACATATAGTACATCATTAGTTTTTGATGTAGTATTCAACAATTCATTAGTTGTGTATAACACCCAGTGCTCACCACAACATGTGCCCTCTTTAAAAAAAAAAAAAGGCCATCAATATTTTGATCAGGATTGCATTAATATATATGTTGCTTTAGGAATAACTACATCTTAACAATAATATGTCTTCTAATCCATGAGCATGCAATGTTTTTCCATTTATTTAGGTCTTCTTTAATATTTTTAGCAACGTTTCACAGCTTTCAATGTACCAGTATTTTTTTAAGACTTTATTTATTTATTTGACAGAAAGAAACACAGCTAGAGAGGGAACAGAAGCAGGGGGTGTGAGAGAGGGAGAAGCAGGCTTTCCGTCGAGGAGGGAGCCCAATGCAGGACTCCATACTGGGACTCCAGGATCATGACCTGAAGCAAAGGCAGATGCTTAACCAACTGAGACACCCAGGCACCCCTCAGTGTACCAGTCTTGAGCTTCCTTGGTTAAATTTATCCCTTAGTATTTCATTCTTTTTATGCTATTATAAATGAAATTGTTCTCTTGACTTCCGTTTTGGATTGTTCACTGGTAATATATAGAAAAACAACCAATTTTTACATATTGATCTCTATCCTTTAACTTTGTTGAATTCATTTCATAAACTATGTTTTACATTATAATAACAAGTCAAAAATAGACTAGGAAATGTCTGGATAATGGGTACAATGGGCTATTATAGACAACCCATTACACTTTAAGGAAATCAATAGGACTATTTTTTAAAATCATATTTCTAATTTAATTGCTATTATGGCTATTATCATATACCTATTCACAAGATAATAGTGAATTTAAGATAAACCCTTCTTGCTGGGACTGAAATAATCATAATGTACACTGGCTTTCAGAATGACTATTATTTATGTTTACAAAATATGTTTTGTCTCACTGCCTGCCCAAGACCTATGGATCATTAGAAAAAGCAAAAAGGAACCTAGGAGCTAAGTAAAATAGATTTTTAACAAAAATAAATGGTGAAAAGATATAAAGACCTATTGAACATTTAATATTCACATGTTTTTTTGGTGAAAATTTGTATTTTTTGAAACTTTATTTATTTGTCAGAGAGAAAGAGAACGGCAGGCAGAGGTAGAGGGAGACGCAGAGGGAGGAGCCCAATGCAGCACTTGATCCCAGGACCCTGGGATCTGAACTGAACTGAAGGCAGACACTTCATGATGACTGGCTGAGCCCCCCAGGCACCCCGTGAAACTTGTATTTTAAATAGCACTTAATAGCACTTTGGTTTTGGTGATGGCATGGGTCCTCTCTACCTATTGGTAGAAACTTTGTGGTATTTACAGACAAGTTTAAACCAGAGCATCAGGAAGTCTGCCACTACAAGGAAAATAAATACACAAAATTGATGACATAAAGGGGTGAGCCAATTTCATCAGTAAGTAGAAAGGATTTATGCAAAATTAAAAAGCTTAGTGATGATAAAAGAAAAGTGACCAAGTACCCCAGAAAGAACTGAACTCAGGGATCATGATATGATTAAAAAGGTTGGGAACAAGAACTTAATTCTCTAGCAATAATAATAAAAAAAAGAACTGAAGCAGAAAGAAGTTGTCTCAGGGATGAGATTGATCACAAGGGAAACATGAAGGAGCTAGATGGTTCATGGCCAAATACAGGGAACAGCAACCTGGGGAAGAATCAGATTTGAAATTATGAGCTTAATGAACAATGTAAGCAATGTTCAGGGAGCTTAGGCGACAGGACGGTGAGCCAATGCCATACTACCTGCATGTCCTGGCAGGACTTGAGCCCTCTAGGCAGACGTATGAAGCAACTGGTGGCTGAAAATGGTTTAGGACAAGAAAATAGGATCAAGTTTATGGCATCCAGGGCATAGCAGTTAAAATGATTTTGTTTTAAAGTCCCAGCTTAAACTCCCTTAAGCGATAGCAGGAAGAGGGGACCAGTCACTCCTCAGTGTTTGCTCTAAGTCAGTTTTATCATGCTGATCTAATAGTGTTTGAAAGTTCAGGTCACTAGCCCTAAGTGAAGGAGAGCATTTAGCATTTAAAAGTGTAGAAGGGTGTCCTACATAGAGGTGAAGCCTGCTTCCAGCAAAGGCAACCTGTGACTATATTGGTTATCTTAAAGCTAAAAATCTAAGTTACTTCCTTTGTGAAATAAATAATTCTTCATATACAAAAGTTTTAAACATGACAGCTCTTCTCTCATAATCAAAATGGTTCCAAATTAAAAAGAAAAATCAATCCCTAGAGTATTAGGAGAGTATCTTTTACCTTGAGGTAAGTAAAGTAGTGGACACTGAAATGCAACACCCAGGGTCCTTTTGGTGAAGGACTTACTGCCTCAGCTGCTGGGGAGTGCTGTTGTCAGAAAGTTCTGAGCCCTCAGCCCCTTGGTTCAGCAGCAGAGAGCTGTCTTGCACAAGGTCACACCCATTCCCTAGGTGACCCACACCCCATGACTGAAATATGAAGGAGTTTAAAGGTCAGCCATCTTAGCCCTATTCAGCACAACTCCAAGAAAGTCCCACTTTGTCTGCAGAGCACCACGCTGGGTTGACTAGAGCTGCTGCTGAGCTTGGATGGTACCTCAACTTCTCCCTCTGCTTAGTCCTGCAACCCCACCTCTCCTCTGTAAGTGTTGATCTCAGGATCCCTAAAAAACATCCTGCATGTTAAATCCCCTGCATACCAGAGTCTGCCTCCCCAGGAATCCAACTTCTAACATTATACAAAGCATATCAAACATATATGTAAAGAAATATGCATCCATATTATAAAAATGTACAGATTAACAAAAAATATTGTAAAGAAAATGTATCAAGATTGTTGAAGTAGATCCATATTTTTAGAGGTAATAGAGAATTGAAGGGAAATGATAAAAAAAATGGAAGGGCTTCAATAACATGAAGTAAAGAATTAATATTCAAGCCAACATAAATATAGTAGTTAAATATAGTGGGGTGTGTGTGTGGGTATATATTCTGAATAATATGCCTCTCCACTTTTTTTAAAATGACTATTACTGGAAGTATAAAAAAAAAAAGGTGTTCCTCTTCTTTCCTCCAAGCCATAAAAAAATAGAATTTACTTACACTTTATTGTTGATGGGCAAAATAAGGAATATTAATAACATTGAAAAAAGACAGAAAGAAAGGAATTTGGAACAGGAAAAGAAAGTCTATGATCACTTTACAGTATTTGTTCATCTATGTTTTGGGGGGGTTTGTAGTTTTTAAAAATTTTAATTTTTTTTTTTTAGTTTTCACTTCCAATACTCGTCTACACACAGACTTATTTTTTAATTTCACCAAATTAAAATTTGATGTTGCATATAGCTATTTCTTGGCTTTGCATCACAAACAATTGCTATTGCTCCCCAAAGCACATTTTAACCAACAATAAAAAGGTTAAACTTCAAACCCATTCCTATATCACCTCAATAAATATATCTAAATTTTAAATTGTTTATGACTCATGCCTATTGTGTTACTTCCCTATGGCTGCAGAAACAAAGAGCCACAAGCTGATTGGCTTAAACAACAGAATATTGACTCAGTCCCGCAGGCTTAAAGTTTGAGTTAGATTAATCTATACATGGAGTTCTCTCTGTGTGCATCCATACTGACAGAAATGTTCTCCCTTTTACAGAGCTAGAATCATATTGGATTAGGACCCACCCAAATAATCTGTTTTAACTTGATCATCTGCAAATGTTCTGTTTCCAAATAAAGTCATATTCACAGATATTGGGAGTCAGGACTTCAACATCTTTTTGAAGAACATAATTCAACCATATGGAGGATTCTTTTTATCTGTACAAGTAAGTCATAACAAGTTCTAGTAAAATAGGCACTTTGAAGATGCCATGATATTTTTGACAACACTGCAATAATATTTAGCCTGAACAAAAGGAGAAAACACCTTAACTTGTTTTGCTGCATCTCTTTATTTTGTCACCAATCTGGAACATACAGAATTTATCTTATAAATCCACATGTATTGACTAATTGATGATTACATGCAAAATATTTTACTGTGCATTTTGGGTGATATGAAGATACATAAGTTGAAGACTTTGTTTCTGAAATGTTTATATTGTATTTATGAAAACATCAACACATCAAGAATTAAAAGACACTTAAGTCTATCTAATCTCTGCAGTTTAAGAAAAATGTTGAGTTTTCCAATTATGTACATATTTCTTCATTGCAGAATTATGTTTCTACTCTGTGAGCTGGAAGTTAAGAAAAGTCCTTGAATCTTGTAATTCTATGAATTTATACCACTAACTGCCCTGAGAATGTCTGTAATAGGATAAGACCTTATCAGTTATTAAAGAAAATATAAAGTGTTTTTATTGCGGAATAAATAATGATCTATTGCACAAAATATTCAATTGGCAGTTAACTTCTTTGTTTTAGGGTCAGTTTACATTTATTTGACATACATGAAAAATTATCCTTAATTATTAACTTCATAACTTTGAGGATTAACAGCTTTATACACAGGAGATGGGAAAGTAGTCTTTACTTTTCTAAAAATTTCTTCTGTGACCCCTTAGCAAACAGCCTGCAACACGCTACCATTCTTAGGTAAAAACTGTAGTGATTAATAATATATTCAATTAATTTTCTCACTTTTTTTTTTCCTTTTTAAAGATTTTGGTTTTTAAATCTCTACATTTAGCATGGGGCCCAAACTCACAATCCTGAAATCAAGAGTTGTATGCTCCACCAACCGAACCAGCCAGGTACCCCTGCTTGTCTCATTATTGTTTAAAACAATAATAAGAATTTATGCAAGTAAGAAACACTCTTTAAGAATTTGAGTTTAAGTGAAATGTTCCACATAATCCTATATATTACATAGATCCCCATTCACTTTTGAAGCAATTTACAAGATGAAATCCAAAATGAGACCATTTGTATTTTTAGAATAGTTTCTTTCTTTTTATAAATCATTTTGTAACAAGATTTAAGACATATTTGACCATGGGAAGAGAAAACAAGCTTCAGTAATGAATTTATGCCTCCCTGTGATGTTATCTACTAAGAATGATGTTAAAACCCACTTCAAATCTTTTACTATTTGTAGAGAAAATTACATGTATAGGCACTAAGGCAAACTGAAAGACAGTTTGTCAATAAGATGTACCTCACATGAAGATAAAATCATAATCCTCAGAGCATATATCATTCTGGGTATCTGAATTATCTTGACAGCTGAGCTATAACATCTAAAAATACTATCAATGAAAAATTCCAATTATTTTTAATGGACACATTCCTTTTTTTAAATTTAATTTTATTTTTTTCAGTGTTACAAGATTCATTGTTTATGCCCCACACCCAGTGCTCCATGCAATACGTGCCCTCAGTACCACCACCAGGATCTCTCATCCTCCCTCCCCTTTCCCTCCAAGACCCTCAGTTTGTTTCTGAGTCCAAATTCTCTCATGTTTTGTTTCTCTCCCCGAATTACCCTACTTCCTATTACCTTTCCTTCTCCTATCATTCTCTATATTACCGCTTATGCACCACATGTAAGTGAAACCATGTGATACTTGACTTTCTCTACTTGGCTTATTTCACTCAGCATAATCTCTTCCAATCCAGTCCATGTTGCTACAAAAGTTGGATATTCATCCTTTCTGATGGAGGCATAGTATTCCATTGTATAGATGTACCACATCTTCTTTATCCATTCATCTGTTGATGGGCACCTTGGCTCTTTCCACAGTTTGGCGATTGTGGCCATTGCTGCGATGAACACTGGGGTACATATGGCCCTTCTTTTCACTACATATGTATCTTTTCATTACATACCTAGTAATGCAATTGCAGGGTCATAGGGTAGCTCTATTTTTAATTTTTTTAAGGAATCTCCATGCTGTTTTCCAAAGTGGCTGCACCAACAGTGTAAGAGGGTTCCCCTTTCTCCACAGCCTCTCCAACACTTGTTGTTTCCTGTCTTGTTAATTTTGGCCATTCTGACTGGTGTAAGGTGGTATCTCAGTGTGGTTTTGATTTGAATTTTCCTGATAGCTAGTGATGATGAATATTTTTTCATGTGTCTATTAGCCATTTGTAGATCTTCTATGGAGAAGTGCCTATTCATGTCTCCTGCCCATTTTTTGATGTGTTTATCTTCTTTTTGGATGTTGAGTTTGAGTAGTTCTTTACAGATCTTGGATATCAGCCCTTTGTCTGTAGTGTCATTTGCAAATATTCTCTCCCATTCTGTGGTTGCCTCTTTATTTTGTTGACCATTTCCTTTGTGTGCAGAAGCTTTTTATTTTGATGAAGTCCCAAAATTTTATTTTCACTTTTGTCTTCTTTGCCTTTGGAAACGTGTCTTGAAAGAAGTTGCTGTGGCCAATGTCAAAGAGGTTACTGCCTGTGTTCTCTTATAGGATTTTGATGGATTCCTGCCTCACGTTGAGGTCTTTCATCCATTTCAAGTTCGTCTTTGTGTGTGGTGTAAGAGAATGGTCTAGCTTCATTTTTCTATACGTAACTGTCCAATTTTCCCAGCACCATTTATTGAAGATACTGTCTTTTTTCCACTGGATATTTTTTCCTGCTTTGTCAAAGATGATTTGCCCATAGATTTGTGGGTCCATATCTGGACTCTCCACTCTGTTCCATTGGTCTATTTGTCTGTTTTTGTGCCAGTACCATACTGTCTTGGTGATCACAGCTTTGTAATAAAGCCTGGAGTCGGGTAACATGATGGCCCCAGCTTTGTTTTTTTTCTTCAACAATTCCTTAGTGATTCAGGGTCTTTTTTGGTTCCATATAAATTTTAGGATTGTTTGTTCCAATGCTTTGAAAAATGTTGGTGGAATTTTGATCAGAATGGCATTAAAAGTATAGATTTCTCTGGGCAGTATAGACATTTTAACAATGTTTATTCTTCCAACCAATGAGCATGGGATGCTCTTCCATCTTTTTGTGTCTTCTTTAATTTCTTTCATGAGTATTCTGTAGTTCCTTGAGTATAGACCTTTAAATTCTTTGGTTAGGTTTATTCCTAAGTATCTTACAGTTTTTAGTGCTCTAGTAAACAGAATCAATTCTCTGATTTCCCTTTCTATATTTTCATTGTTAGTGTATAAAAACGCAACTGATTTCTGTGTATTGATTTTGTATCCTGCCACATTACCAAATTGTTGTATGAGTTCTAGTAGTTTGGGGGTAGAGTCTTTTGGGTTTTCCACATAGAGTATCATGTCATCTGCAAAGAGAGAGAATTTGACTTCTTCTTTGCCAAGCCAAATACCTTTTATTTCTTTCTGTTGTCTGATTGCTGTCGCTAGGACTTCTAACACTATGTTGAACAGTAGTGGTGCGAGCGGACATCCTTGTCTTCTTCCTGATCTCAGAGGGAAGGCTGAATGGACACATTTCTTAAATATGCTATGCATTTCACTGTCATGCTAAGTAGATGCTTAATGAAACTTTCTTGACAACTTAGTCTGATATATTTGTTACTTAATGCAGCAAAATATTATTTTAGACATAAATATATAATGAAAGACTTATTTCATTTTGCTGCAGAGGTCTTGACTAAGACACGGGTTCTGAATTTTCTTTCTTGATGTCAACTTGTTTTTTAATCATCTGTTGCCTCATATAGAAGCTGCCTTGTGAAAAATTAAGTGGTATCTCCTGGATTGATGTTATCTTCTACAGGGCTTTCTTCTTGTTCAGAAAACTGTCATCTTTATTGTGTTAATTAGCATCATTTAAAGCTTTGTCTCTGACTGGACATCATTAGCTCAAAATGATTTTCCCAAATCTCGCGTCCTTTCTTCTATGCTAAGTACATTACTTTCAAAGAAGCATAGAGAAAACACTCCTCACCTTTTCAAAAATTAGGTAAAAAAAATTTGGAGAAGTAGCTTACTGTGTGTTTCACACACACACGCACCCATGAGATAATTCTGCAGACAAGACTTTAAGATTTCTTAGTGTTGGCATTTATTAGAATTATAGATATAAGTAATATAGGGATCCTATATAAATGAATTTATGTTCTGTAGTTATGAATGCAAGATTACAAATAGAAGCTTTGTTATCTTGAGTTTTATTGGTAAGACTTGGCTTTTAAACTATATACTACAAAAGTAAACTATAAATAGTTTTACAGATTATAGTTTTGTAGTTTATAGTATATATAGTTTATAGATAGCATATATATTTTCTCTAATACAGTCTCTGTTAAATATTATATATAATTTCTCTGTAGAGATACAGATATAGATAGAGATTTTTAATTTCTGAAGCTTTGATATTAAATCCCATGAAAACTGCTTCATGCATTTCCTCCAAATTTGGGGATAATTCTGGGTAAGTTCTGACATAAAATAATGGAAAATAGGGCACATAAAGTACATTTTCAGCAACCTTGGAGATAAAGAGGTAGATAATAATTTCTCAGTGCTGTTAAAAATGAGGTACAGTGCTAGTTTTTTTAATAGCTTCTGATTGGAAGTAATATACTATATAGTATTAATTAACATACTGGAAAGCAAGAAAACAAGTAATATCTTTAAAATCAGGGGCACCTGGGTGGCTCAATAGTTAGGCCTCTGCCTTTGGCTCAGGTCATGGTCCCAGAGGCTGAGATCAAGCCCCACATGGAGCCTGGCATTAGGCTCCCTGCTCAGCGGGAAGCCTGCTTCTCCATCTTCCAGCCCCCCTGCTTGTGTTCCCTCTCTTGCTTTCTCTTTCTCTGTCAAATAAATAAATCTTAAAAAATTAAACTAAAATCAGACATAGAGTTAGAATTCACAAGGGAAGGCCATTCAAATCATAGATCCTGTTTGCAATTTAGCTGCTTCTTACATTGGGGAACTCTAGGCAGCATGCTCTGGTGTGAGTTAGAGCAGTGATTTATCTATGTTACCACAGTTAATGATAACCCTGGGCAACAAAGGGAAACCCTGACAGTGTAACAGTAACAGCATACATCTTGAGAGTGTCCACATGGTGGATTGTCCTGCTCATGAAATTCCTTTTGTAATAATATTGAATATCTAGATCATTAACATATAAAGTAAAGGTTAAATTCATCAGTAACACTAAAGCACAAGAGATGATTAAAAAATATTTCTAAACAAAAACATTGCCTCTGCAAAATGAGCTCTTAATTATTTGATAAGAGACAAGTTTCCTCAAGGAAAATTAGTATTAAGTAATAGGGATGGTTCAACTGAAAGAGATGAAAACTAACTAAAGCAAATAAAAGACTTATTAGATACAATTATCAGAAAGGCTCAGTTGGTGGTAGGGGGAGTCTTTTCCAATTAGTTCTGTTCTTCCAACTGGTTCTGGTCTAGTTTTTATATAATTTTAGGACTACAGTAAGAATTGTTCTATTGAATAACACATTATCTTAAGAGTTACAGTCAGTGAACTCTCCTCCCACATTCTTAATTTTCATCTTTCTATTTTTCTTTCATGAACAGATTTTTATATTATGTGATCTATTATAGAGTAATATAATTAAAAGGAAGACAAGAAAAATCACTCTATAAGGTACTACCTGAAAAGAATACATGCAAGGTTTTTGCAACAAATGTAATGTACTTCAAGTGCTCTTGGTTTTTTTAATTTTCTGTGACCAGAACGATCTTTTACAGAGTTCACATGACATATGAACAGGCAACTGCTGAAAAAAATACTATACAGATGACAGAAACTTTAGGAATTATGTAGGTAGAGTTTAATTTCACCACAAAAACACCTAGAGGAAAATAGAGGTTCCAAGGCTTCATCCCCAGAGTAGAGTAGCTGAAGCGTTCTTAGATACTGGGAAGCTGTGGTATTTTATCAACTCACTTGGTAATGGTGAAGCAGCAGCTATGCTTGAAAACTACTAATCTAGCACACCAGCTGCTTTTACAGTCATAGAACAATGATTCAGAACTTTAGAGTTACATAGCTAGAACATGAGCTCAGAGTTTTATCTATTTATTTTCAGAGAGAGAGATCACAAGCAGGGGGAGGGCAGAGGAGAGGAAATGAGAGTAAGCAGTCTCTGCACTGAGCATGGAGCCCGACACGGGGGTTTGATCTCAGGACCCTAAGATCATGATCTGAGCTGAAATCAAGAGCCAGATGCTTGACCTACTGAACCACCCATGAGCCCCTATGTGTTGCTATAATTCAATCACTTCCCCTTGATCTCCTATATATACATAAAATTCACACAAAATAAGTAATATTTTTGTGGTTTTTATTCTCTATTCTTACAATTTCAGAGAAATGAAGAGTAAGAAAATAAGTAGATAACACATACATTTAATAACATCATGTACTTATTTTCAGGATGCCTAGTATTTGGAAAGTAATTGTATTCTCTGGTTAGAGAATGAAATACAAAAGTAAAAAGAAAGGGTTTTCAGATGTCTTTATTCAGCAGGTGTTTCATATGTAAGCATTAATAATACATGTTTAGAAAGAATGCAATGCATATATATACTGCTGTTGTAATAGAAAAATTTTGAGAAAAAAAGAATTAAATGTCTTGTGAGAACAGACTTTTCTATCTCTTGAGGTTAGAAGAGCAATTATTTTCCTTTGAGTAGCTGATGGAGGGCATCATCAAAATGGAATTACTTCTTTGTGAGAGAACTGTCAGCTTACCTTTATATTAATAGATAATACCTTTGGAATATATCTGTGGGGAAAGAAAAGCTGTTTCAGTAAGTGGTGTCTCTATTGTACTTCTCAACTTAAGCCAAAATATTCTTTCAGATTTTCCTCTAGTTCCTTATCTCAAATTAAAAAAGACACAAAAATTTCACAAAATACTCTTTTCTTCTAACCAGACGGACTAAGTATCACTGATATCAGGTAGTTCATATTATGTGATAATCTTAGCTTTTAGATTGTCCTAATGACTCTGCTGGAGATTCAGAGTAGTTAAAAGTGTATATTAAATATATATTATACCTGCAGTAATTTGGATATTATGCCATAATAGTAATGTATTTAATCCAACTGAGAGAAAAAAAAATAGCAACCAAATAAGCTGTTCAAACTTTAAAAATATAACTTAATATACTAATTTTCCATTGGTTAATATTCTGGGAATTAAGCTTCTTTATAATTAAATTATTTATAAAATGTACTTGTAACATGTAAGACATTGTACTAATTTTTTTAAGATTTTACTTATTTATTTGGCAGAGAAAGAGAGAGAGACAGAGCAGAAGTGGTCGGAGGGGTGTGTGTGTGTGTGGTGAGCAACAGGCAGAGGGAGAGGGAGAAGTAGGCTCTCATTGAGCAGGGACCCTCCCCCCCATGTGGGGCTGGATCCTAGGACCACGGGATCAGACCTGACCCAAAGGCACTTAATGACTGAGCCACCCAGGCTCCTGGGGGTTGTTCCAGATTTCTTCTCAGAAGAAATATCAATTCTTTCACTAAGTTTTATGTATGTGAGACTACACATAGCAAAACTATTTTATGTTCATTTCCATTATGACCAGGAACAGTTGAACAAAATGTGGCTTGATTGACACAGGGTAAACCTGTGAAGTCCAGAAATTTGTTCTGATGACATCACCCCTGTATTTGGTATTCAGATGGCAATTCTTTCTCCATTTTCAATCATCCAATACCCTTCTGTTATCTGACTTGTTACCCTTCATCCAAACATGAGTGGAGATGATACAGCCCTTTGAACATGTTAACTCACTAATTTTTCTTTAGAGTTAACGTAGTAGTTCAACCACGCACTACATTTCTCTCTAATTGTGAAATAATTTTCTTCCTGAAAGTTAATTAAAGGAGGAAGCCTCCAAATGCAACTATACTGACTGAAATGCAGAAAAATTCTGAATGGAAATCTAATGTCATTTTATGAGGTTCTCTGGTAGTAATGCTAGGAGAGTATATAAACAGAAAAGATAACCAGTCTTTTTGTTTGTCCTTAATGGTAGTTAGTTGAATAAGGAGCTAGTCTGGTTTTATCTTCTGAAGGTTTATTTTACAAAGGGCTTGAGATGTGGGTGGGCATGTCTGGGATACTAAAACACTTTTGAAGGACTTATTTTTGTGTGACATCTGGAAAAAGTAATTAAATAACTAAGCATATAACCTTAACATATTCTTTCAGTTTATGATGTGACAATAATCTTAAGGAAATAGATTTGCAACTAATGAATCACTGAACACCACATCAAAAGTTAATGGTGTACGGTATGTTGGCTAATTGAACTTACTAAAAAAAGAAATAGATTTGCAACTATGCTTAATAAGAAAATGCATTTCCTTAAAATAGAATATGTACTTTTTAGCAGGATGTTGAGTAAATAGTTACATGTCAAGACACATCATTATTCTTTTTAGTTATAAATGTCCATCAAAGTTATTGGATTTCAGAAGTTGTTTTAGAGGTAAAATGGAAAGAAGGCAAGCTATAGTAAAGGAAGAATTTCAGATGTGGCAGAGTAACTCATTGCAGGCCAAGTCTCTTAGAAAAATTAGAGAATTTATCTCTGCTTATGTTTATTTAAGAGAATGGAAAGCTACACGGACAACCAGGTCTTGCAAAGCCCAGGAACCTGGTGAGAAAGGTGAGGAGGGAATAGCATTGAGGTGAGCCTCACATTCCCTTAGAGGACTCTTTTTGTTTTTATTTTTATTTTATTTTATTTTATTATTTTTTTACTTTATTTTATTTTTTCAGTGTTCCAAGATTCATTGTTTATGCCCCACACCCAGTACTCCATGCAATACGTGCTCTCAATACCCTCTTTTATTTTTTAAGTAGCATAGAAGACAACCACAAACTGGATAGAAATCTAAATTGAGATTTTGACTTTCTCGGGGTCTATAAAAACAAACCCTAGAGTTCAAGACAATAGAACACGAAGGAACAAAATTTCAAAGAAAAGGGAAGAACACTGATAAGTGTGACAATGTATCATTTTTCCTTTCAGGACATTTGTCTGATTTTATCTGATGTGGGGGTAGGGTCAAAAGACTAAGAAGTAGAGTCAAAAGTGCAGCTAAAGATCTAGGCAGTTGTGCAGAGTACTTGGTAGTTTCATGGGGTGAAAGTAAAAATATTAGAGGGAGAACTCTAGTGATTATCACTGACTTCTTGCTAAGATCACAGTAATGTCATATCCTGGGAACATACCTGATGGGCATGAGATCAACACTCACAAAAACATGAAACCCAATCCCAAACAAGCAAAATCCCACACTGGGAAGAATTGATTGCCCCATACATAAATTGCCTGAGAGAAAGCAAAAGGATTTCTGTCTGGAGGAAGATCATATGAGATAAAGCATCAAATTACCTATGTAATTTTTCATAAGTTATGAGCAACATTTGATCGAGCTTAAACATGCCAGGGGACAGAATCAAATGACAGAGAAGAGAATTTAAGGACAATAATAGCATATCCAAAGGTGATTCAGAGTTTATGGCCTTTAAGATAAATAGAGTAAAATGTGTAGTAAATTTGTTGAGAAAATAGAGGATCTCATGATATAATGGAATTCATAAACAATAATTATAAACAATAATGAAAAATTTACAAACACTATAGAATTAAAAGTGTAATAATTAACATTAAGAATGCAATAGATCTTGGGTGCCTGGGTGGCTCAGTGGGTTAAAGCCTCTGCCTTCAGTTCAGGTCATGATCTCAGGGTCTTGGGGTGGAGCCCCACATCGAGCTCTCTCCTCAACAGGGAGCCTGCTTCCCCTTCTCTCTCTGCCTGCCTTTCTGCCTACCTATGATCTCTCTCTCTGTCAAATAAATAAATAAAATCTTAAAAAAAAAAAAGAATGCAATAGATCTGTTTAAGTGTGGATTGGACCACTGAAGAGAGGATTAGTGAACTAGAAAAAAGAGTGTTAGAAAATATATAGATGGAAATACAGCAAGTAAGAAGGATCTGTAATATAGAAAAGAATATACAAGATACATGAGATGCAGTAAAGAGATTTAATATTTGTAATTGCATTTTCAAAATATAAAGGAGAACATTATAAAAGTAATATTTTAAGAGATAATGGGTGATAATTTTCCACAATAATAAAAAGACATCAACCTACACAATTCAGAAATTTAGTGAACACCAAGAAGCATTTTGATGAGGGCAGGAAAACCTAAGGACATTAAAAATAATTTCTTAAAATGCATAGAGAAATTTTGAAAAAGCTGCCAGATAAATAAAAGCACATCATTTTCAAAGGAAAAACATTTCCTTAGAAACCATGGAAGGCATTATACAATGCAATGACACTTTTAAAGTGCTAAAAGAATATATGCCAGAACATCTAATTCTTTATTCAGTAAAAATAGTCTTCAAAATGAAGATGAAATAAAAGTAATTCCAAACAAAAAAGGAGAGAACTCAATAGAAAACCTTCACGAACACACATTAAAAGCAGTTCATTAGAAAGGAGAATAATCCCAAAGAGAGGCACAGAAACACAAAAAGGAATAAAGTTCAATAAAACAGATAAATATATGGGTAAATCTACATAAATATAACTTATGAAATTATAATAACCACCTCTTGTGGGATCAAGAAATAGATATAGAACTGAAAATTATAACATTTATGTTATATATGACATGTTATGTTATATAATGATAAAAGTCAGGTCAGTACTTTTAAATGACATTAAAGTGTTTTCATATTTTTGCACTTTAAAGATTTACTACATATTAATAATTAATAGTGACCATGAGTAGTTAAAGGGCTATTGCTCTCTGTCGTAACAAAATATATAATAGAGTGAAACTTAAATTGAAAATAAAACATTATTGTAGACATTGTTTTCCAATACACTGATGAAATCACTATTCTAAACATAGATATTCTATACCAGCACTGTCCAATAGAAATATAGTAAGAGCCTATGATCACATTTAAATGTAAAAATCAACAGTTGACAATAATCATAATAGTATATTTTATTTAACCTAGTATATCTGAAATAGTACCATTTCAACATGTACTAAATTTTAAAAAATATTAATCAGATATTTTATATCCTTTTTGTCAAGCTAAGTCTTCAAAATCTGGTGTGCATTTTAGACTTACAGTACATATCAATTTGAAATAGCAACATTTCAAGTGCTCAATAGTCACATGTGACTGGTGGCTACCATTATGGATGGCAGAGGTCCAGGCTGTGGCAAGAATAAATTCTGATGACATCTAGATAAATCTGACCTACTACTCCAGTAAGCAGTCTAACAATTTAGCAAATATTAAACTCTATATTTTATTTTAATAAGTACTTTTTTGTGTAAGAATCGAATTCCCTAGAAATGAATATAATCTCACTAGGTTCCTGAAATAGAATGCCATTTTGTCATGGAGATACGGAAATGAAAAGCAACCTTTTTTGAAATACAGTAACATCAAATTATTCAAGCCCATCCTATGGTACAACCCCCCCCCAAATTAATGTCTAAAACCACTGTTAGTCATTACTATACATTCAGTGTTTAAACCATACCTATTAGTTATTTACTTAGGAATATTCTTAGTTCAAACGTGCTTGATTATATATTTTGTTTGAAAAAAGCCTATATATTTCACTGAGATGTAATCTCATAATAACTGACTAGAGCATAGCATTATTTTTTAGATTTCCTTGTTTTAAAAGATAGGTTAGTTAAAAGAAACATTGTCAGCTTCACCTCATTAAGGTAACTTTTCTATCTTAGTATTAAAGGCAAATGAAAAGCAGACTTTAAAAATAGCTATTCTTGACCAGGTTATCACTTATTTCTAGAAGCATGCAGAGTGGCCTGTGCTATGTTAATTACTCCCTGGGGCTATAAACATAACGAATCTCTAGAACAAGGATACAAATGCATTGCTTTGAAGACAGAAAAAAAATGATTTGTCTCAGAGATTCTGTATGACAGTTAATTCACAGACTGAACAAGTGTAGTAACCCTATGATTCAGTGAGAACAAGCAAACTTACCATTTAGAAGATTTTACTTTGCTTCCTGGGTTCTTTTGTTTGGCTTTTTGTTTTACAGTAAAAGTGTGTTCTCTCATAACCAGGGAAGGATTTGGTAGAGTAACATTAAATGTCTTCTTCAAAATAGAGTGTCTTAAAAATGGACTGAGCTATGGATATTCAAATAAAAGAATAGCATATTTTAATTAAGTCATTCACAAACCTTGAAAAATTATTTTTATAAATCTATAATGAGCTCATTAATGTAAATAACTTAAAACTTACCAATACCATTCATTAATATTGTACACTTTAAGATTCCTAGGATTGATATCTACAAATGTGCTTTAATGTATAAAATAATTACTAGTCATGAAATTAACTAAAGCATGTTTAATAGTTTTGCTGAAGATTATATGTATTTGAGAGAGATAAAATCTTTTCTGAAACCTTATATAATGTTGTAAAAAGATACAGTTTTTTGTACATATCAATATTAAATCTCTATTCTCAAAATAAATTTTGTTTCAATGAAGGTAGATATTGATTTCTCAGATGTGCCTTCTCTTAACATTTATCATTTCAACAAACATTGATTAAATGCATATCATCTGCCCAAACTATCTTTGGTACTATGAACATGCAGTAACAAGATAAAGTCCATCTGAATTCCCCATTCATTTGCCAAGGAAAATACGGAGAAAGCAAAAATCTAAAAACAAAAGAAAGAAGAAAGAAAGAAAGAAAGAAAGAAAGAAAGAAAGAAAGAAAGAAAGAAAGAAAGAAAGAAAAGTAAATTCTTATTTTCATCTGCTGTTAGGGATGTTTACTAATTCCCTTGCAAAAAGAAGATCACACACACACACACACACACACACACACACACACAATAACGGAAATAATCCTAAAATTTATATGGAACCAGAAAAGACCCCAAACCCCAGAGAAATATTCAAAAAGAAAATCAAAGTTGGCAACATCACAATTCCAGATTTCAAGCTCTATTACAAAGCTATAATCATCAAGACAGTATAATACTGACACAAAAACAGACCCATGGATCATTGGAACAGAATTGAGAGTCCAGAAATGGATCCTCAACTCCATGGTTAACTAATCTTCAACAAAGCAGGAAAGAATGCCCAGTGGAAAAAAGACAGGCTCTTCAACAAATTTCCAACAAATTGGAAAAATTGGACAGCCACATGCAGAAGAATGAAACTGGGCCATTTCCTTACCACACACAAAAATTGACTAAAAATGGATGAAAGACCTCAATGTGAGATGGGAATCCATCAAAATCCTTGAGGAGAACACAGGTAGCAACCTATTTGACCTCAGTCACAGCAACTTCCTCCTAGAAACATCACCAAAGGCAAGGGAAGCAAAGGCGAAAATGAACTATTGGCACTTCATCAAGATAAAAAGCTTTTGCACAGCAAAGAAAACATTCAACAAAACGAAAAGACAACCAACAGAATGGGAGAAGATATTTGCAAATGACATATCAGATAAAGGGCTAGTATCCAAAATCTATAAAGAACTTATCAAACTCAACACCCAAAAAACAAATAATCCAATCAAGAAATGGGCAGAAGACATGAACAGACATTTCTGCAAAGAAGACATCCAAATGGCCAACAGACACATGAAGAGTGCTCAACATCACACAGCATCAGGGAAATACAAATCAAAACCACAGTGAGATACCACCCCATACCAGTCATAATGGCTAAAATTAAGCAGTAAAGAAATGACAGATGTTGGCGAGGATGCAGAGAAAGGGAACCACTTCTACACTGTTAGTGGGAATACAAGCTGGTACAGCCACTCTGGAAAGCAGTATGGAGATTCCTCAAAAAGTTGAAAATAGAGCTACCTATGACACAGCAATTGCACTACTAGTTATTTACCCCAAAGATACAACTGTAGTGATCCAAAGGGGCATTTGCACCAGAATGTTTATAGCAGTAATGTGCACAATAGCCAAACTATGGAAAGAGATGAGATGTCCATCAAAAGATGAAGGGGATATGGGAATGTCACACACACACACACACACACACACACACTGGAATATTATGGAGCCATCAAAAACCCACAAAATCTTGTCATTTGCAATGATGTAGATGGGACTAGAAGGTATTATGAAAAGTGAAATAACTCAATCAGAGAAAGACAATTATCATATGATGTCACTGATATGAGGAATTTGAGAAACAAGACAGAGGATCATAGAGGAAGGGAGGGAGAAATGAAACAAGATGAAACCAGTGAGGAAGACAAGCCATAAGAGACTCTTAATATTAGGAAACAAACTGAGGATTTCTGGAGGGGAGGATGGTGGGAGAGATGGGATGATTGGGTGATGGATACTGGGGAGGGTATGTGCTATGGAGAGTGCTGTGAATTGTGTAAGACTGATGAATCACAGACCTGTACCCCTGAAACAAATAGTACCCTATATGTTAATCAAAAAAATAATGGAGGATGGGGACAAGATGGTGGAGAAGTAGGGAACCCTGTTTCAAATGGTCCCCTTAAGTGAGCTAAATGACTACCAGAACACTCTGAACACCCATGAAATCAGCCTGAGATGTTAAGGCTACACATTTCTGGACCTCTGTGAGGGCATAAGAACATCAGTGGAGAGGTAAAGTGGAGCGGAAATGCTCAGACTGTTTTCAGAGAAGAAACAGAGGGGGGAGGGAACCCTCAGAAGCAACCCACTGGAAAGTAATACCCCAATACAAAAGTGCCCTGTGCTTGGGAACCAGCATCAACTTGCAGTCGGGTTAAAAGTACTCAAAAACAAAAGGTCTTAAGAGGCAATTGGGGGAATCTGACTGCCATTGGCAGGGACATAAGCGGTGGCCCTGGGCCAGTGGGGAGTCCCTGAAACCATGCTTGCACCACCACTTGGGCTATGCACACACAACCTGCGCCAGAGGTCATTCTTCCTGCAGTCTTCTGCACAACATGTGGGACTGCCAGGTCTGATAACACCCAGTGTGAGTCTGGGCTCCACATAGCAGACCCAATAGCGACAGACTTGCACAAACCGATATCACTCCTGGTTTCTGTGGCATGGGAGTGAAGAGACAAGCAGGGGCCTCAGACACCATTCTGGCTAGAGACTGGGAGCGTGCACTACCTATGAGAGGTGGTGGGGTCCAGAGGAGAGTGCAGAGGGGGAGTCTGTGTGTCCTGGACCATCCAGATGGGAGCAGACTGAGGCTTCTCTCTGAGACAGAAGTCTGGGTGCAGACAGCTTACTTTGCTCTTATGCTCTGAAAAGCTGCAAAAAGCTGCAAAAGAACAAAAACCTCCCAAGAACAAAGCCTTAAAAAGCAGGTTTCCATAGAGCCCAGCCCCTTGATAGGGGGCAGGTGACTTAGCCAAAGCAACATTGACTGAAAAACAATGCAGCAGGTCCCTCCCCCACAACGCAAGCCAGAAGAACAAGAGAACAACCACCAAAGGGTCTCCATAAAACTGTAAAACCCCAACATCAGGGAAAAAACAATATATTAAATTCCCAGTACTACCCCAAAACCTGCATATTTTATAGACACAGCTTTTCATTTTATTTTTTTAACTTTTTTTCATTTTTACTTTCACTATTTTTAATTCTATATTCATTCTCATAATTCTTGTTCTTTTATTTTTTAACACACTTATTATTACAACTTGATATTTAATACAACATTCCATAATAACTTTTTAATTTGAACTTTTTTCATATGTACACCTGACTTTCTTTTTTTTTTTAAGATTTTATTTATTTGACAGAGAGAAACACAGCTAGGGAGGGAACACAAGCAGAGGGACTGAGACAGGGGGAAGCAGGCTTCCTGCCAAGCAGGGAGCTCGACGTGGGACTTGATCCCAGGTCTCTGGGATCATGACCTGAGCCGAAGGCAGTCGCTTAACTAAATGAGCCACCCAAGCGCCCCTACACCTAACTTTCTTTCTTTCTTTCTTTCTTTCTTTCTTTCTTTCTTTCTTTCTTTCTTTCTTTCTTTCTTTCTTCTTTCAATATACATATAGATATAAGCTTCAAGGTAATCCTTCATTCCTATTCAATACTACCCCTATATATAAATGAGTTTTAATTTCCCTATATATTTAGAAAGTTGAGTCCTATAACAAAAATAACAAGATACACCTAGGAAGAACTGAAATACTTTCCTGGTCCACAATGAGGGTTTGTACTCACCTTCCCATCTTGTTTTTCTGTCAGTATTTCTGTGTGTTTGTTTTTGCCTTTGTACTATATAAATATTATTCTTGGGGGTTGTTTGAGCTGGGTTTTGCTTTTTGTTTTTTTCCCCTTTCTTTTTCTTTTGAGGGTCTTTTTGTTTATTCTTTTTTGTTGTTGTGCCGTATAAATCCTATCATTGGGACCCGTTGTGGCCGGATTTTCTTCTTGCTTTTTTACTCTTTTTCTCTCTCTTTTTTCTTTCTTCTTCCTTTATGATGGTGACTTCTGATTGCTGTCAAACCTTCCAATGGGAAACTCACCTAGATCATGGTTGGTATATTCAGCTGTACATACCCTCAATCACCCCTCACCAATATGACTCATAGGAGGAATACCCAACAGAATTAAAACTAAAAGACTGCAACCGCTGTCACAGAATACTGGATATGGACATAAATGATATGACAGAAATGGAATTCAGGGTAGCAATCATCCAAACAATGGCTAAGTTGGAAAAGACCATTAGTGGCAATATAGAAGCTCTAAGCGCAGAAATGAAAGCCAACCTGGCAGAGGTTAAAAATGCTATCAATGAGATCCAATCTAATCTAAATACTCTAACAGCTAGGGTAAGTGAAGCTGAAGATCATAGTAGTGACCTAGAAGACAGATTAATTAAGAAAGAGGAGCAGAAGTCTTTGAATAAACAGCTAAAATCCCATGAAAACAGAATCAGGGAAATAAATGATGCCATGAAACCCTTCAACATCAGAATTATTGGAATCCCTGAGGGAGTTGAGAGAGAGACTAGAAGATACAGTTGAACAAATCCTAGATGAAAATTTCCTTAATCTGGTGAATGAAACAAGAGTTCATGTCCTAGAAGAAGAGAGGACATCCCCCAAGATCAACAAGTCTAGAAAAACCTCCAGGCACATAATTGTGAAATTCATGAATCATAAATTCAAAGAATATGTCTTAAGGGAAGCTAGGGAGAAGAGATCCCTTATGTACAGAGGGAGGACCATCAGAATAACGTCAGACCTATCCGCAGAAACCTGGAAAGCCAGAAAGGACTGGCAAGACATACTCAGGAAATTAGATGTAAAAAAATATGCAACCAAGGATAACGTACCCAGCAAGGTTGACTTTCAAAATGGAAGGAGAGATAAAGAGCTTCCAGGACCAGCAAGGGCTAAAAGATTATGTAACCACCAAGCCAGCACCTCAAGAAATATTAAGGAGGGTTCTATAAAAGAAGAACAAGCCCAATAGTGACACAGAACAGAAATTTACAGAGGCAATCTATAGAAACAAGAACTTCACTGGCAACGTGATGTTAACAAAGACGTATCTTTCAATAATCACTCTCACGGGTGCCTGGGTGGCTTAGTGGGTTAAGCCTCTGCCTTCGGCTCAGGTCATGATCTCGGGGTCCTTGGATCAAGGCCCGCGTCAGGCTCTTTACTCAGCGGAGAGCCTGCTTCCTCCTCTCTCTCTGCCTGCCTCTCTGCCTACTTGTGATCTCTATGTCAAATAAATAAATAAAATCTTTTAAAAAATTAATAATCATTCTCAATGTGTGAATGGCCTAAATGCTCCAATAAAATAGCACAATGTTGCAGACTGAATAAAATGACAGGACCCATCCATATGCTGTCTACAAGAGACGCATTTTGAATCTAAAGATACATTCAGACTGAAAGTGAGGGGATGAAGAACCATCTTTCATGCCAATGGACCTCAAAAGGAAGCTGGGGTAGCACTTCCCATATCAGAAAAATTAGATTTTAATCTAAAGACTAAACATAAGTCTCTTCTTTAAAGAGATACAGAAGGACACTACATCATTCTTAAAGGGTCTATACATGAAGAAGATCTAACAATTGAAATATTTATGTCCCCAAACATAGGAGCAGCCAACTACATAAGCCAACTGTTAAGCAAAATAAAGAGTCACATTGATATGAATACATCAATTGTAGGAGATCTTAACATGCCACTCTCAGTAATGGACAGATCATCTAAACAGAAAATCAACAAAGAACAAGAGCTTTGAATGACACTTTAGACCAGATGGATCTCAAAGATATATTCAGAACATTCCACCCTAAAACAACAGAATACTCATTCTTCTCGAGTGCACATGGAACTTTCTCCAGAATAGAACACATACTAGGTCACAAACCAGAGCTCAATCAATACCAAAAGATTGAGATTATTTCCTGCATATTCTCTGACCACAATACCTTGAAACTGGAACTCAACCACAAGAAAAATTTCAAAAGAAATTCAAACACTTGGAAGCTAATGACTATCCTGCTCAAGAATCTTTGGATCAACCTGGAAATCAAAGAACTTAAACACTTCATGGAAACCAATGAGAATGAAGATACATCGATCCAAAACCTATGGGATAAGGCAAAGGTGATCCTAAGGGGGAAATACATAGCCATCCAAGCCTCTCTCAAAAAAATTGAAAATCCCAAATATTCCAACTCTCTTTACACCTTTGAGAACTGGAAAATCAACAACAAATTAAGCCAAGCACACACACAAGAGGGGAAATAATTAAGATTAGAGAAGAGATAAATGAATTAGAAACTAGAGATACAGTAGAACACATCAACAAAACTAGAAGCCAGTTCTTTGAAATAATTAATAAGATCAATAAACTATTGGCCAACCTAATCCAAAAGAAAAGGAGAGGACACAAATTAATAAAATTATGAATGAAAGGGGAGAGATCATTACTAACACCAAGGAAATAGAAACTATCATCAGAAATTAGTATCAACAGTTATATGACAATAAGTTAAGCAACCTAGAAGATATGTATGCATTACTGGAAACTTATAAAGTTCTAAGACTGGGGCGCCTGGGTGGCTCAGTTGGTTAAGCAACTGCCTTCGGCTCAGGTCATGATCCTGGAGACCCAGGATCAAGCACCACATCGGGCTCCCTGCTCGGCAGGAAGCCTGATTCTCCCTCTCTCACTCCCCCTGCTTGTGTTCCCTCTCTGGCTGTGTTTCTCTCTGTCAAATAAATAAATAAAGTCTTAAAAAAAAAAAGTTCTAAGACTGAAACAGGAAGAAATTCACAGCCTGAATAGACCAATATCTAGTAACAAGATTGAAGCAATGATCAAAAACCTCCCAAAAAACAACAGCCAAGGACCTGACAAATTCCCTGGGGAATTCTACCGAACATTCAAAGAAGAAATAATACCTCTTCTCCTGAAGCTGTTTCAAAAGATAGAAATAGAAGGAAAACTTCCAGATGCTTTCCATGAAGCCAACATTACTGTAATCCCCAAACCAGGCAAAGACCCCATAAAAAAGGAGAATTTCAGACCATTATCCCTGATGAACATGGATGCCAAGATTCTAAACAAGATCCTAGCTAATAGGATCCAACAGTACATTAAAAATATTATCCACCATGAAGAGGTGGGATTTATCCCTGGGATGCAAGGGTGATTCAACATTTGTAAATCAATCAATGTGACAGAACAAATCAATAAGAGAAGAGAGAACCACATAGTCTTCTCAATTGATGTAGAAAAGGCATTTGACAAAAGACAGGATCCACTCCTGATTAAAACTCTTCAAAATATAGGGATAGAGGAAATATTCCTCAACCTCATAAAATCTACCTACAAAAAACCCACAACAAATATTATTCTCAAAGGGGAAAAACTGATAGCCTTCCCTCTGAGATCAAGTGAAAAACAAGGATGCCCACTCTCACCACTCTACTTCAACATAGTGTTAGAACTCCTAGAAAGAGCAATCAGACAACAAAAAGAAATAAAAGGTATTCAAAATGGCAAAGAAGAAGTCAAACTCTCTTCACTGACATGATAGTTTATATGGACAACCCAAAAGACCCTACCCCCAAACTACTAGAACTCATACAACAATTCAGTAATGTGGCAGAATACAAAATAAATGTACAGAAATCAGTTGCATTCTTATATACTAACAATGAAAATATAGAAAGGAAAATCAGAGAATTGATTGCATTTACTATAGCACCTAAAACCATAAGAATCCTAGGAATAAATCTAACCAAAGAAGTTAAGGATCTGTACTCAAGGAACTAGAAAACACATGAAAGAAATTGAAGAAGACACAAAAAGATGTAAGAGCATTCTATGCTCATGGATTGGAAGAATAAACATTGTTAAAATGTCTATACTGCCAGAGCAATCTATACTTTTAGTGCCTTCCCGATCCAAATTCCACCAACATTTTTCAAAGTGCTGCAACAAAAAATCCTAAACTTTATATAGAACCAGAAAAGACCCCAAATTGCCAAGGAAAAGTTGAAAAAGAAAAACAAAGCTAGGGGCATCATGTTGCCTGATTCCAAGCTTTATTACAAAAAGGATGGTACTGGCACAAAAACAGACACATAGACCAATGGAACAGAGTAGAGAGTCCAGATATGGGCCCGCAAATCTATGGTCAAATCATCTTTGACAAAGCAGGAAAAAATATCCAGTGGAAAAAAGTCAGTCTCTTCAATAAATGGTGCTGGGAAAACTGGACTGCTACATATAGAAGAATGAAACTTGATCAATCTCTTATGCCACACACAAAGATGAACTCGTAATGGATGAAAGACCTCAGTGTGAGACAGGAATCTATCAGAATCTTAGAGGAGAACATAGGCAGTAACCTCTTTGACATCAGCCACAGCAACTTCTTTTAAGACATCTCTCCAAAGGTAAAGGAAACAAAAATAAAAATGAACTTTTGGGACTTCATCAAAATAAAAAGCTCCTGCACAGCAAAGGAAACAGTCAACAAAACAAAGAGGCAACCCACGGGAGACGATATTTGCAAATGACATTACAGACAACGAGCTGATATCCAAGATCTATAAAGAACTCTTCAAACTCAACAACCACAAAAAAGATGATCATATCAAAAAATGGGCAGGAGACATGAAGAGGCACTTCTCCATAGAAGACATACAAATGACTAACATACACATGAAAAAATGTTCGTCATCATTAGTTATCAGAGAAATTCAAATCAAAACCACATTGAGATACCACCTTACACCAGTTAGAATGGCCAAAATTAATAGGACAGGAAACAAGTGTTGGAGAGGCTGTGGAGAAAGGACAAACCTCTTACACTGTTGTGGGAATGCAAGTTGGTATAGCTGCTTTGGAAAACAGTGTGGAGATTCCTTAAATAATTAAAAATAGAGTTATCCTATGACCCTGCAATTGCACTACTGGATATTTACCCCAAAGTTACAGATGTAGTGAAAAGAAGGGTCATATGTACCCCAGTGTTCATTGCAGCAATGGCCACAATTGCCAAACTGTGGAAAGAGCCAAGGTGCCCTTCAACAGACAGACAGATAAAGAAGATATGGTCAATATATGCAATGGAATATTATCCCTCCATCAGAAAGGATGAATATCCAGCTTTTGTAGCAACATGTATAGGATTGGTGGAGATTATGGCTGAATGAAATAAGCCAAGCAGAGAAAGTAAAATATCAAATGGTTTCACTTAATTGTGAAGCATAAGGAGTAATATGGGGGACAGTAGGAGAAGGAAAGGAAATGTGAATTGGAGTAAATCAGGGAGGGAGATGAAACATGAGAGACTTTGGACTCAGAAACAAACTAAGGGTCTTGGAAGAGAGAGGTGTGAGAGGATGGGTGAGCCTGGTAGTGGGTATTGAGGGCACATATTGCATAGCGCACTGGGTATGGAGCATAAACAATCAATCTTGGGACACTGAAAAAATAAAATAATGTAATAAAAATGATGTAATATTCATTCAAGCAATATTTATTGTGTGCTTCCTATAAGATAGGTACCAGTCCTAATATAGTACTATCAACACTTATCTTTTGTTGGTTCTCAAGCCCCTCTCTCCAAGAGCACTGTACAACAGGATACATAAGAAAGTTGGGAATTAAGATGAGTGGTTGATAAGTACAAATTGTTGAGAATATGGCATTCTTAGATTTATAGTTTACATTGTCTGCATGTCATAGGATGAAAGTTATAGGTTTAGAATCAGCTTCATATAGAAGGATAATTAATAGATCTCAGTGCAATTTTGAACTTGGACACTTCTAATGTCTGTGGACTTTGGAAGGTTACTCCCCTCTCTGAACTTCAGTTTCTTCTTTTTCAAATGAAGTTAATGCTGTCTACATTATATAGACTGAGTCTATTAGTTGAATTAAAGTATATAGAGTTGTTTATTCCTGAGATACAATACAGCTTAGTGGTTAAAAACACGGGCTTTTGGTTGGAACTCAACCTTGCCTTGATATCTGCTTTCTGTGTGTGCTTAATTAACTTACTTAACCTCTCCCCTTGTGCTCTGGTTTTCACATTAAAAAAATAAGGATGATAAAACAGTAACTATTTTTAGTATTGTTTTGAGAATTAAATGAGTTCATATATTTAAAGCATGTTGAGCCTGGCATAACAAAACCATTATGTATCAAGTATTATTATTATCCAAAAATTATTATTATCTGGTACAGTGCATCTACAAAAGTAAATATTTTATATCAATATACATAAAAATAAGTATTCATTCCTATAGTTAGAGAACTGTGAAACAGAGCAGATAAAATTAGTTTTCAGTCTAGTGGTCTGCAAAAACTGAAAGTTCACTGGGATATATTATTCCAGCAGGATAGAATTAAAAGGCAGATTATTTTCATGATCAGAAAATGAGAACATAGTAGGCAAATAAAACACAAGGAAATGACATTAATTTGAGCAACATCTAGTATTTATTTACAATATATATAAAAATATATGTTTTGGGAAAAATATAATAAAATTAGAGCAAAAAACTTGGAAGTATAAACTCAATCATTCAAAAAACTTAAAAGAGCATTTTAAATAACTATTAAAGAAAATATAAATAAGTTTCAGAAAATAAAACAAAGGAACAACAAATCAACATTGATAGCATTGGCCCCAAAGCTGTAGACATAATTAAAAATGTTTCATGACTTAAAAAAGAAAAATGGGAAATTCCACTCCCTCTTCCTTTCATTCATTCCACAAGTGAATATCAAGTGCCTTCAACATGCCAGGCACTGTACTAGGGTCTAATGATGAAATTGCCAACAAACAAAACAAAATCCCAGGCCTTGTGAAATCTACAACCAATAATCAGATAATCATAAAATAAATGTAAAATCAGATGATGGTAAGAAGTGTCAAGGAGAGATACACAGAGATAAATAGAAGACCTGACAAAGTAAAGGCAATCAGAGGCTTCATTAAGGAAGTGATGATCTGAAAGCACAGACGCTAGCAAGGTTACAATGAGGAGAAAAATGGAAGGACATAGTCCAGGCTCAGAGATCAACATACACAAAGACCTATAGCATGTTCTAGTCAATGAAAGACCAGTGGGCCAGGAGTGGCATAGAGGAAGGGAGGCACTGTGAAAGGTGATGATATAGAGGTAAGTAGTCAGGTTAAGAATTTTAGTCCTTTTGCTAAAAGTAATGAGAGACCATTGATGTTTATTAAAAAGAGGGTGAGGGATGATTTCCTGATTTGCCTTTTGGAAAAAATTATTCATTATTATATTTGGCATTAATGTTTCTTTTATACAAGCATTGAATATCATGTGTATGCTTACTTAATTAGTGAATTAGTGTATGCCACTAATTTCAGTGGGATTCTCTATTTTTTGTTTTTTGAAATAAGAATTAGTCAGCAAGAGGTTTTCCCATTATGATTACCTTCCAGAAGCAGGGAAGATTCTACAAGTCTGTTGCTCAGAGGAGAAGCGGTTAAAGATGAAAATGTGCCAGTTATGTACAAATAGACTACTGAGAGATTATTGCACAGGAGAAAGACCCAGGGTCAAGCCATTAAGAATTCCCAAATTAATGGTCATGAATGGAGAAGGAGTCTATAAAAGATAGGAAAATGGAGTAGGTGGAGAGGATCGGAGTATGTCAGAGAGTAGTGTGTCAGGGAAGCCAAGAGAAGAAGAGCATACAAGAGAGTGTACCAAGATTTCAACCTTGCTGAAAAGTCTAAATATAAGTAGACTGAAAAACATTCTTCATATTGAGAGAAAAGAAACACATTGATTAACTTGGTTGAGGTAAACTAAAGTGATTATAAGCTAGATTGGAAGAAATGGAGAAGAGAAATAAGGAAATACAGCACTAAGGAGAAAATTTTTCAAGAATTAGCTGCAAAAATAGAAAAGAGAAAAAAATAGCCAAAGGTAAATGAAGGGCCTGGAAATATTGGTTTATATATATATTTTTCAACAGAAGAGACCTGAAAGTATGTATGGATGTATTAAGAAAGAGCACAAGCAGGTGGAGCAGGGAGGGAGAAGGAGAGACATGGGACTTATCCCAGGTCCCTGGGATCATGACCTGAACTGGAGGCAACCGCTTAACCAACTGAGCCAGCCAGGTGCCCCAGGATTTGAAACTTTTTCAAAAGACAGTGTGAATCACCCTATAATTGAGAGTGGGAGGGGATATCTGATAGTGAAATACAGCAGGGATAAAAATCCATAGCATAAGACATATGAAGGTTTTGGTGTTAGATGAAAAAAAGGAGTAATCTTCTATACTACTAGTTGAAAAGTATCATAAAATAAATCCAGATATACATAAATTTATAAGTGAAACAAAATGTAATTAAGGGAAAACTCCATCTGATGTCTTTTTATTTTTCTCTATAGGTGGCATCTAGTGTTCCTCTTACTCATGTTCCCATAGAAATGATTAAGGAAATACACGAATATAGAAAATCTATTGAAATACAGGGCTAGGACATTTATCTGGTGAAATTTTCAAAGAATTACTGGTAGAATTACTAATAGTGATGGGAACAGACCGAAGGTTCATTTAGAGGTGTGATTCAAACCTCTTATCTCCCATTTTCTACCCAATTCCAAGAAAAAAATATTGACTTCTAGAAGTTGAAATTTTGTCTTTCTTGATCTAGAGATGAGGAAGTAGAATGGTATCATTGGGAGGGAAATACTAGAGTCAGAATAGTTTAAGGAGGTCCTAAGCTTTAATCCTGGTACAGTACATAGAACAAATTTAACAATGAGCATAGCCAATTTTATTTCCAACATGAGAATTCAGACAAAAGCCAAGATACTACTGCATCTGAATTTGGGAAGTAGAAGTAGAGTAGAGGTATCGGGTTCTATCCATAGAAGAGGAAATAAATGAAACTCTTCCTATGGCTATTCACCCTACTAGTTCTCTCTGTATCTTTCCCCACAGGCTTCTGGATCTGAAGGTTGAAAACTGAAGGTCCACTTAAGAAAGATTTAGAGAGGTATGGTACCAGATATAAAATAATATAAATTTTTATATTTAAAACAATGTGGCTCAAGTCCAAAAACAGGTGCTAAATTCAGTAGAAAAGTAGTTTGCTAGACTTAAAATAAACATGGGCATTTAGCATATGATAAAATTGGCATTTCAAGTCAACGGGAAAAGGATGTACTCAAAGGTTATTGGTACTGGTATAATCAGATTTGTAAAAAGCAAATGACTCTCAGAAATATAAAGATATGAAATATCATATATTTACATTATGGGCTCATGCAAATTTAAATATTTAAATGTTTTTTAAAAGTGGAGAATTAAAATAAATAGAAGAAAAGACAAGTCTAGGATTTTATTTTTAGGCAATTATTCTGATTCTTCACAAATTGGTCACTGATATGACTTTCATTTTATTGTTTTACAGAATAAGAATGCCAGTAAAGTCTTTCAAAATTTCTAGAAAACACATCTGATAATGTTTTATAAATTATTCTCAATATAGGAAAACACAGAATGCTGCCACAGTCATTTTATAAAGTTAGCTACATAATTCTAAAACACGGCTACTGTTTGCCATCAAAAAATAGGCACACTGTCCAACTTCAAGACTTACTATAAAGCTACAGTAATCAAAATAATGTGATATTGATGAAAGAACAGATATAGAGATAGATGGAGCAGAATAAAAAGCCCAGGAAAAAAAAATCCACGGAAATATAGTCAATTGATCTTTGACAGAGGAGCAAAGACATTACAATGGTGCAAAGACAGTCTTTCCAACAAATGGTGCTGAAACAACTGAGCATCTAAATGACCAAAGTGGATCTAAACAAAGACTTTACCCCCTTCACAAAAACTAACTAAAATGGATCTAAGACCTAAATGTAAAATGCAAAAATATAAAATTCCAGAGCGTAAGGTAGGAGAAAATCTAGATGACCGTGTGTTTGGCAATAACTTTTAAGATATAACACCAAAAGCATGATCCATGAAAGAAATCGATAAACTGGCTTCCATTAAAATTAAAACTTCTGCTCTGCCAAAGACACTGTCAAAAACATGAAAAGATAATAGAGAGACTGGGAGGAAATATTTGCAAAAGACACATCTGATAAAAACCATTATCCAAAACATACAAAGAGCTCTTCAAACTTGAACAACCTGATTAAAAAATGGGCAAAAGATCTAAACAGACATTTCAGCAAAGAAGATATACAGATGGCAAATAAGCATGTGAAAAGATGCTTAACACTGTATGTCACTAGGGTGTTGCAAATTAAAACAAGATGCCATTAAATACCTATTCAAAAGGCCAAAACTCAAAAACCTGACATCACCAAATGCTGGTAAGGATGTAGTGCAACAGGAACTCACTCACTGCTGGTCCAAATACAAAATGGTACAGCCACTTAAAGAGAGTTTTGTAGTTTCTAACAAAACTATACATATTCTTACCATGCAATCCACATTCCTTGGTATTTACCCAAATGGGTTGAAGACTTATATCTACAAAAATCCTGCACACAGGTATTTATTGCAGCTTTGTTCATAATTGTCAAAACTTGGAAACAGCAAAAATGTCTTCAGTAGGTGAAAAATAAAAGTACATCTAGACAATGGGATATTATTCAGTGTTAAAAAGAATGAGCTATCAAGCCATGAAAAGCCATAGAGGAACCTTATATGCATATTACTAGCTGACAGAACCCCAGCTTAAAGGACTGTATACTGTGTGATTTCAACTATATGACATGGTGGAAAAACAAAGTGATAGAGACAGTAAAAAAGATACATAGTTAGCAGGGGTTAGTGGGAAATAGGGATGAGTAAGTAGAATACAAAGGAATTTTTAGAGCAGTGAAACGGTTCTTCATGATACCATAATGATGGATACATGTTCTTATACAATTGCCCGAACCCAGAGAATTTACAGCATTGAGTGAACTCTAATGGGAACTATGAACTCTTGGTGATAATAATGTGTCGGTGTAGGTTCAGTAATTGTAATAGATGTACCCTGTGATGGAGGGTGGTAATAATAGAGAGGTGGGGTGGGGCAGGGAGTATATGGGAACTGTCTGCATTTTCCACTCAATTTTGTTATAAACAAAAAACTACTCTAAAAAAAGTCTATTAAAAATAGGTGGAGTGATTCTAAAATTCATCTGAAAGATGAGAAAAAAATAGATTGCAAGTTTTTAATAATGACAATGAGAAAAAGCTTGCCTTTTAATAGATTAAATAATTTAAATAGCCATAATGATTAAAATAGAGATATATAAGTATGATATTTGGCAGACAAATTTTGGGGTGGAAACCATTTTTATTAAACTCAACGATTGTCATGTCCTATATGTTTCCATTCTAAACTCTAATTTGTCTAGCATGATAAATTCCTCCACTTAAGAGTATTTTAAATGTTATTTCAATGTTATTTCATCTCATCTCTTTGATATAAGTTAAATAAAAAAATAAGACATCTATGGCAAACTATTCAAGAATGTATCTATGTATTATTATCACTAAAAATATGAACTTAGAAGCTGAGGATGATATGCAACATAAAATGAATGGTTAAAAATCACGAATGCTATAAGTAAATTGCAAAGGAGAATGATAAACAAGTATATGACGAGATGGATTAGGTCTGGAAACGACTAAAAACCTGGAATCTAAATGAAACATTAAATTTTAAACTATGACATTTGAGAAATGGGGTGATGTTAACAGGAAGATAGAAACAAAATCTAATGGCTCAAATAACCACATTGAAGAGGTGACAATGATCAAAGAGCTAAACTTTAGCAATCATTACAATGGTGGTAAAAAATGAAGTCATATTTATGACGGCACATAATCATACGTTCTTAACTACTCACAAACACCTTCTAATTAACAACTTGCTTTTTCTTGAATCATAGGGAAGCAGGAGAAGTAAAAAAGATTGCCATCCTTGCCATATAGAAATGAAAACAGTTATTTAGTATTCCAGGCGTTTGCTACCTGAAGCTGGAATGAATATGAGATAGCTCTTAAGTGTATTTGATCTGCATTGAAACTATGTTCAGACTGTAGCTTTCAGAATACAAAAGTATCTGAAACTACTTGTTTGCAGCCAAGAGTCCCCTAATGTCCACTTAGACTTTTCCATTCTGTGTTCTGTGGTTTGCAAAACTGATTTAAAATTAATCTTAACTGAAGAATAATTGATATATGCCATTTCATTGAAATTATGATGAATGTATTTGAAATTTGAATTACAATTGAGGTAACGTCAATACAATGTTAAAAGCTGCATTTTCTTTCTCAAACTCATAATGAAATAAAAGTTAAAATGCTATATTTTAATTTTCCATGTCCACAGTTTTCATGATATTATAAATAATATGGTATGTATTCATTATGTGAAGTAAAACACATTGCTTAAGATATTTTAGTCACGATGAATCATTAGGGTACTTTCATGATTATGTTTGGTAAAATAGCAACTATTGTATTTTTCCTGGGGTGCTGAATAGCTTTCCAAGCCACAGTAGGATATTAAAAACACAAAATGTGCTTTTTTGTGTGTTTTCTTCCAGAGAAGGATAAGAGGATAATGACCTGATAACTTTTGGATAGTGATTAGAAGTATGCATTTAGAAGAAAGAATAAGCAAGTATTGAAACTAGTCTACTTAATAGCTTCAAAAAGGTCAGTGTCCTGAAAGACTGAGGAACTATTATGGGTTAAAGAAGACTGAACAAACATGGTAAATAAAGACAACTGATGATGCCAAATGTAGAAAAATTAGAATAAGGGCTGTATTATAAATAATGGTATTGTAACAATATAAAATTTCTGGGATTTGATCATTGCTTTGTTATTAAGTAAAAGAATATCTTTGTAGTCAGAGGATGTGCTGAAATATTTAAAGGCAAAAGATTGTGATATCTGGTAAATTCAAGTACTTCCACAATAATAATAATGTATAAATACATGTGTACATACACATATGAAAGTGAGTGTGTGTGAGAGAGAGAGACAGAAAAATAAAGACAGAAAGCACAAATGATGCAGTGTGCTGATTATTTGGAGATGAAATTTTTTTCAAAATAAACATTGAAACAAAATTTAAACTCAAAACATGCTCCCTTTTCTACCACTTAAGGGATCAACTGTCTTTTTGCTCAGATTCTGGTTACAATTGGTTTTCCCCAGGAATCAGAAGTCCTCTGTCCTCTACTCAGTCTTATACCATGTGCCTCAAAGGATGCCTCTTTTAAATAATATCAGCTTTGATGGTAGACAGCCTCAGATTTCTCTTTCTCCTAGAGATTTAAAAAGTCTGTATTATTGGGCAGGTTGAGTCTTCCCTCCTAACCATGGAGTATATTTGCATTAACTCCATCTGACACCCTTAAAAGTCCTGGAGAGGTGTGTGCTCTTTCTATTACCTGTCAGTCTTGTTAAATAGTATGGTCCTTGGATATTTTTCTCTTTCAAATTAGAGAATGAGAAGGAAAGCAACATTATGTTTCCTTTACTAAGTGTATAAGGGGGTTGGGCGAGGAAAGGGACCGGAGGAGCCAGAGGGAGAGTGACAATGAGACAGAAGACAGAGGGAGAGTATAAATGATACTTGTTAACAAATTGATATGTAAAGTCATTTTACATCCTCAATATATAACACCATGGCAAAGCACTCACAGTTGGGTAACAGGGTAACAGGTAACTGAATCACGCATTAACAACAGAGAATTTAAACTCGAAACATGCTCCCTTCTACAAATAGCTACAGTTATTTGTAGAAGGAAGCCTTAATTTCTTAACTTTTGTCAAGCCCCACCCCAAACCACATCTACCCACCTACTTGCATCTGTATATCTAATATCTCTATCTTGAGTAAGGAACCCCATTTAGGATTTCCGCATTGCTCCCCAAACCCAGTATTTCACAGCCTCTTTCTCTGCTTTTTCTACCTATTAAACTTGAATGTCATGTTCCTTGTTTTTGTATATTGCTTTATTTCTTATCTAGCTTAGTAGAAGTCATTGTTATTTTGTTCTGTAGTACTTCTAGCTAAGCCTGACACAGAAACCTGAGAGATTTTACTTTTTTTTTGTTTTAAAATCCAGAGAACTTTAGGTCCTCATTCATTTCTGGAAAATTCTCAGCTGAGAATATTTGTATATCTCTTCTCCATATTCTTCATTTCCTCTTTCTGGAACCCATATTAAACATGTGTTTAATCTCCTGAAATATTTTCTATGTATTTAAGTAGATATTTATTAAAGCATAGAGGAGCATGCACAAATAAGTATAATGTACTAAATCTTCAAAAAGCGAACATTGCTGTATAAACAGCACCCAGATCAAGAAATCAACGTTACCAGTCCTCCAGAAGGCTCCTGTACACTCCCACCCAATCATAATTCCCCATATCCACTTCAGAGTCTGCAAGTCACAAATGTCCTGACTTCTGAAACTTCTATATTTGATCTTTTTTGCCTGATTTTAAACTTCACCTAAAAGAAGCACATAGATGATCCCCCTTCTGTGTCTGGCTTCATCCATTCAACATGATGCTTGTCATATGGATCAATGTGATTGTGCATAACATTTACTCTGATTTTTTCTTGCATTTCATTTGATAAATACACCATAATGTATTTTATCCACTCTACTTCTGATGGCCATTTATGGGTTGTTTCCTGATTTTAGTAAAGAGAAATAATGCCTGCTATCTCTCATTATGCATGTCACTTGGTACACATATGTGCACATTTCTGTTAGTTATGTACCTAGAAGTGCAACTGCTGGATCATAAGCTATCTGTATTTTTAGTTTTACGGAATCTACCAAATAGTTCTCAAATGGTATGAGTTTCACTTTTCATCATATCTTTTCCAAGACATGATTTTTTTTCCACCTTCCCCATGCTAATGGGAATAAAGCAGTATAATAATGTAATTTTAATCTGATTATCACTTATGATGAAATCGAGTACTTGTTCATCTGTTTATGATCATTTGGATGTCTTCTCTAAAAATGTGCTGCTCAAATTTTTTGCCCATTTTAAATTGGGTTATCTGCCTTTTTCATGCACATGCAAAGGTCCTTTTTAGATGTTTGTGTTGTATCTTCCTGCTACTCTGTCACATGCCGTTTCATTCTTAGTGACATCTTTCAGTCAGTAGAAGTTCTACGTGTTAATGCTATCCAATACACTTCTCATTACTAGTTAGCATTTTTAAGTCTTAATACAAACGCATTTGATTAGCTCAAGCTCATGAAGATACTATCCTATATCTTCTTTTCTAGAATCTTTTCTGTTTTTAGTTTCTATCCTTAGATCTATGCTACATCTGAAATAGACCTTATATGTGATGTAGGACAGCATTAAGATTCTTTTTTTCCCATATGGGAAGCCAACCTAATGGGCATTGTTTCCTGATAAGACCAACTTCGCCCAGAGTACTACATTATCATAAAGAGGAGTCTATTTGTAAGATGTGCTCTTCTCCTTCATTTGTCTCTTTATTTTCCACACTACCTTGCCTATAGTAGCCTTTATAAATGATAAAACATACCGGATATGGGGCGCCTGGGTGGCTCAGTTGGTTAAGCGACTGCCTTCGGCTCAGGTCATGATCCTGGAGACCCAGGATCGAGTCCCACATCGGGCTCCCTGCTCGGCGGGAAGCCTGCTTCTCCCTCTCTCACTCCCCTTGCTTGTGTTCCCTCTCTGGCTGTGTTTCTCTCTGTCAAATAAATAAAATCTTTAAAAAAAAAAAAA
>PITA01007910.1:0-88146 GCA_004023965.1 Spilogale gracilis
TTTTTAAATTAAGAAAATATAGTTGTTGAGGTAGCTGGTGAAAGTTTCTTGAGGGTTCTCTCTAAGGGGAATCTTCTTGGAAACTTTCCTTCGTGTGCCTTGCCTTCACACTCAAAGCTATTCTTTTTTCTCTCTACATTATTCTTTATCGCTTGTCTGAAAAAATGGAGTTTGCTCTTTCTTAATGACTGCTTATGAGTGTTCAAGTTCTTATTAATTCTCCATGTTTTGGACAGATGACTAGGACTTTGATTTTTTGGCTATCAAAATGCTTGAAAAATGTGGTAGGCTCCTAATATTCTTGATCGTTATCAGCTTTGTGTACCAACCAACCAAACACAAAGGTTTTATCTGAGCATAAGTTTCAGTCGTTCTGTTCTCCTTTGTTTCTTCCCCCCCAGGCTACTTTCCTCAATTTAATGATACTTTTTGAAACCATCTGAAGGCCACATTAATTAATCTTAATCTGAAGTTTGACACAAAGCTGCTTTACTTTATCCAACTGAGATATTTTATAAAGTTTTCACTTTCTAATCTTTTTCCCCCCCAATGTTGTTGCTGTAGCAGTTATTATAATTTCCTCTTCAGAGTCTAGATAAACAGACAGACTTTCAACCTGAAATGCTTTTGATTTTTAAATTTTATTTCTCTCTGCACTTAAAAAACAACATTCTTTCTTGACCTATGTATTATAATATTTTGCCTAAAGTATCCAGTGATAGCCAAACACTAATACTAACACTAATACTAATACTAACACTAACACTAAGAATTAGCACACTAATTCTTCCAACCATTTCTCTTAGAGATACAGCTCCAGTATATTTCATTTGCTTAAAAATCATCACAGGAGACAGTTTTACCAACGTTTGCTTACATGAGAAACATCTCCACCCCTCCATCCTGAAAAATCTAATTCTTTGTCCTCTCCCTCCAGAACACTAACCCAGTGGCATTAAATCTACCAAAATGTTTGTTATCAGTTTCTTTATTGATAAGGCTACACCAGTCCTTCCGTATAAAATCTCAGTGGCTTAACCCCATATAAAACTCCATATATAGTGTTAGTGCCATTACAAGAGTCATGAAAAAGTTTGCTTCCTATTTTGCTCTCTAACATGTGAGGCTACAAGTCTACAGTCTGCTACCTAGAAAAGGAACCTCACTGGAGGTTCCTAGCATCCTGATTTTAAACTTAGTTTAGTTCTATTGTTCTATAGAAGTATATATATGGAGAGAGTATATATAGAACTATAGGATAGTTCTATAGTTCTAGGCTCTATAACTATATATAAGAAATATATTTCTATTGCTTATGAACCACCCAGTGTATGGCATTCTGTTTTAGTGGCCAGACATTGACTTAAAATAGCAAGCCACATAATGACTTAAAAAGAAACTAAAATATCACTGGAAATGATAAACTAGACATAGAAAATTGTTTTCAAGAACATTTATTGGAATTTGATGAGTAATATTTATATGGATATGTGAAAACATGTTGTCTCCAAGAGTTCCAAATTGGTGACTAAGAATGATGTTTTGCTTAATTCTAGAGACCCTCTCTTTTTAAAAAGATTTTATTTATTTATTTATTGGAGAGAAAGTGAGAGAGACCATGAGCAGGGAGAGGGGCAGAAGGAGAAACAGATCCCTTGCTGGGCAGGGAGCTCAAGGTGAGGCTTAATCCCAGGACCCTGGATAGTGACCTGAGCTAAGGGAAGTTGTTTATCAACTGAGTCACTCAGGCGCCTCTAGAGCTTTTCTTTCTTTGAGTGAAAGAAAGAAATTGCCTGCCCCCATTCTCCAACTCCTTTCACATACAGAACTCAGGGTATTTATCTAAAAACCAAAGGCTTATGGATGTTTTTTAAAAGCATATTTATTTCAGATTTTCCCTGTGATGTGTAAAGCTGGAAAGAGCATGAATACCATTTTAATAATAAGAAAAAGCTATATCAATTACAAAATCATAAGTTTTCCTGAATCCATCGGAAAATGGAGGTTATCGTACAAATAAGTAGCTTGATGTTGGGGCACCTGGATGGCTCAGTTGTTAAGCGTCTGGCTTCATTTGGGTCATGATCCCAGGGTCCTGGGATTGAGTCCTACATCGGGCTCCCTGCTCTGCGAGCCTGCTCGTCCCTCTCCCTCTGCCTGCTGTTCTCCCTTCTGTGTTCTCTCTCTCTCTGTCAAATAAATAAATAAGATCTTTAAAAAAAAAGTAGCTTAATATTTAAGAAAATATGGGTTCATTTCCTGTGGGATCTGAGCACAGACCCACAGTGGCAGAGGAGGAGTCATGGATACCATACAAGTATGTTATAAGAACATGTGTACATTTTTTTTAAAGATTTTACTTACTTGAGAGAGAGATCACTAGCTACTCAGGAAGCCTGACATGGGGATTCCAGCTGAGGACTCTGGGATCATGACCTGAGCTGAAGGCAGACGCCCAACCAACTGAGCCACCCTGGTGCCCTCGTCTGTATTTTTTAACAAATGGTTAAGAGCTGAGAAGATGCTAGCTGTGTGTATGGAGCTTGGGAGCTGCAGACACAGGAGAGCTTCTACTCCTTCACAGGCTCTAGCATGGCTACCCATCATATGTTTACTGGACTGTTTGGAGACATGGGCATGGGGAAGTATCACATCTCTTGGTGACTTTTACTATAGAGGAACATACACAGAGACCTGATTTAGCCCCAAATATGAGTGAATTTCAAGGGAAGACAGGGCGAACATTGACCTACAGAGACAGAAATAAGAGGAAGAGATGTGGAAATCATGCAAAAGGACAATAAGTTGTAAGAATTCATCTAAATTTTGTAACAAATGGAAATTGGTGTACAAATATCTGTTTGAGTTATTACTTTTATGCATTGGAGTAGATATGCCATATATATGGTATTCCCACATTTAACCTTTGGATAACTTGTACCACTTAACATTCCCTAAGTAATATATAAGGATAGTAATTTTTTCATTTTCTTGACAACACTTGCTATTTTCCATTATTTTCTTTTTAATTATAGCAATACTGGTATGTGTAAAGTGATTTTTCCTGGTTTTGATTTGCATTTCCTTAATGACCAAAGATATGAGCATCTTTTCATGTGTTTACTGATTATTCATAAACCTTTTTTAGAGAAATGCCTATTTGAATCATTTGCCTTTTTTTGTAACTGAATATTTCATTTTCATTAACCATAGATTAAGAATTTCCTGGGAAATCTCTATATCCTATTTCTTTTTCTTCATTTTTGAATTTTCTCTTTCTTTACGGTGTAAAATTTTTGTTTATACAATAGGTAATGGTGCATTTTAACAGCTCCCTGAAAAGTGTGTGTGTGTGCATACATACATAAATTTATTACAAATTTTACTGATATATATGAAGTGTAGTACACATATACAGCATTGACAATCCTCTTTATTCTAAATTCTTAGGGACAATCAGTTCTCAGAAAGGCTTTTAAAATGTTTTGCCAAACCTTTATATCCATGGATGTAACTGACAGATGACAGTAGTTTTGACATGAAATTTGATTGATATTTTTATTTAAAGTAATGATTAGGACAAAGCAATGATTACTTATATTGGAAATTCAAAACTTGGTCAATGATGTGTGTGCCTTATTTGCTGAAACAGATGATAGTTTTACAATAGTAGAACATTACTCCAAATTTTTGTCCTAATTATAATAAAATAGCCACATGCATGACATACACAGCATTTCAATCACTTTCATGCATCTAACAAACCAACAAAACAAATTGAACCCTGATTTGTAGCTCTTGTAGTTAAAGGTGCAAAAGCTTGCACATGAGCCTTTTTCAAGCTACCAACTTCACACCAATTGGAGTTTAAAAAAAAAAAAGCAAAGTAGGGGCACCTGGGTGGCTCAATCATTAAGCATCTGCCTTCAGCTTTGGTCATGATCTTGGAGTCCCTGGATCCAGCGGCATCGAGCCCTACATTGGGCTCCCTGCTCAGCAGGAAGCCTACTTCTCCCTCTCTCACTCCCTTTGCTTGTGTTCCCTCTCTAGCTGTGTTTCTCTGTCAAATAAATAAATAAAATCTTTAAAAAAATGCAAAGTAGCAGATACTTAGTATTTTCACTACAGAGCTAGAATTGACATAGCCCCAAGACAAGGGACAACAATAGAATGTTTTAGAAGAATTAAAAAGTAATGAGTTTCAAGTTTTTATTATCTTTGTTTTTAACATAATTTAATCAGTATAAATAGATTTAATCATGTCTGTGTTTATGATTTTATTTATTTGACAGAGAGAAACACAGCCAGAGAGGGAACACAAGCAGGGGGAGTGAGAGAGGGAGAAGCAGGCCTCCCGCCGAGCAGGGAGCCTGATGTGGAACTCGATCCCGGGTCTCCGGGATCATGACCTGAGCCGAAGGCAGTTGCTTAACCAACTGAGCCACCCAGGTGCCCCCATGTCTGTGTTTAATAACTAGGTCTAGACAGCTGGTATGAGTTGGCTTTGTCACAGAATTGTTTGTGTACCAATACCTAATATCACTACCTGATCTTTCTTTATTACCCAACAAGTAATTATGTGACATAGAATGAAAATACATCTGATTTCACAAATACTCTTTTATTTGCATGCTTGTCTGTTTACCTTTTTTTTTTTTTTTTCAAATGTAAGATCTCCCTAAGTTGATAGGAACATCTGTGGTCATTCCTACTTGCACTGTTCTTGGTCAGTAAAAAAGTACATTGGGCCTTTCAGTAATTCTTCTGGAATAATTTCTTGTGAAGACAAAATATCAGTTTATTTAATGGATTGTTATAGATTTATTATAGTAGTTTACTATCCATGTGTTAAGAAAGGAAAACATAATTTCTTAGAAAAGAAACATGTAAGTGTACCAGGACCCCCACATAAAGCTTGGCAACACTACTCAGTGAATATTCTTTTTTTTTTTTTTAAGATTTTATTTATTTTCTTGAGAGAGAGAGAGAGCACTGGTGGGAGGGACAGAGGCAGAGGGAGAAGCAGACTCCCCACTGAGCAAGGAGCCCTAAATGTGTCTCAGTCCCAGGACCCTGAGATCATGTCCTGAGCTGAACGCAGCCACTTCACCAAATGAGCCACCAAAGTGATCACTTAGTGAATATTCTTCAAAGAATGAGTTAAGTGTTTTAACACTTGGTCCTGGATATTTGCTCTGAAGTTCCTGTATAAAAGTGAAAACACCTAATTCCAACTATCAGTAAGAACCTTAGGTTTGAAATAAAGAAAATAAATGACACAAAAAACACAAAACAAAACAAAACAAAAAACCACGAGGCATCTGGCAAATTAAATTTAAAGAAATCTTTATATAGTGTATGCCATTCTCAATCATATTTCATTCTAATTCTCTCATTTTCAGTTAAAAAATATCTTTAGATAATTTCCACATCACCTTTTTTTGTTATGCTATTTTATTCCCAGGAAATTTGTGTGTATAAAAAAACATAGATTTATTTTTCTTATAAGAATCACCATACTAGCAGAGATGGTATACTATATTTTATAATAATGTGTCATCCCAATGCTGCAGGGAGTCCTTGAACACATGCTGCCCATATGCCCAATGATTTTACCCTGTGCAAATTCTTCTAAATGACTGACTAAATAAATTCTTTCAAGACACATCCCATCATAATGCTTGATCAGTTATGGTTCATTTATTGTTGTATAATTGCAAAGGATGTTTATCCTTTCTTGCCCTTTTATGCTGCACAAGCTGTTGTAATGTTCTGGGTCAGAGATAGGATGAAATTGTGACTAAGCTCTTTTGTGAGTATTCTGCAATTTAGTACTTTGCAAAAACCCAAGTAGATACATGATGTGTCTCCTATTTTGTAAATTTTAATGCTAAAATATAAGTAGAGTACAATAAAATAATAAAAAGTGATTTAAATTCGTCAAAGTGCATGAGTGATCTCTTCTTCATATGATTAAAAATTGCAATGAGTTTAAGAGATAAAAGTGCTTTAGAAACTTCTAACATATTATCCTTGTTTCAGAACTGGAGAAGTCAAGGATTTAGAGAATATGAACAGATTTATGAAGTTACAGAGATTATAAACATATTACAACTGAATGCCAGGCCTTCAAATGAAAAATTTTGAGATGCTTCACACCACACACACACCACACACACACATACACACACACACACAGCCTCTTTTGTAAAATTCAGACTGAAAAACATTATTTCTGCTCGCTTACAATTTTAGAGAATAAAATTTTTAAAATCATGATTCTTAAAACTGTCAGTTGTTTTCCATATTTATCAATATAGTTGTGTTTAATCCAAAGATAATTCAGTTTTTATTTTGAGAGATTGCTATCAACTATATAGATTTAATAAGTATCTTGAAAGCAAGCAAGTTTTTGTCCCTATTCAAATTCAGGACAGCTATGTCTCCTACAGTATTTGGTGCCTTATCATAAGGTAGGAGGAAATGTGAATCTGAGGTTTTAGAGTTTAGGACAATCTTTGGTCATATTCATCATTAGGGCCAAAGTCTAAGTAAAGGCTCATCAAAGAGTGCAAATAAATTGATTTTATTTTTCTCTAATCAATGTTAAATTTATGCTGCATAAAATCTTTTTTCTTCCTTAAAATTACAACAAATTTTCTAACTTTCAGTTTACATATTTTAAATTAAAAGCCCATATTTTATAATTGCATTACCTATTTTCTTCTTATTCTTCATTCAATGGAAAGATTATCTCCAGGGACTTGAAGTGTCTGACTTCCAGTTTTACTCTTCCTCTTGCTTACTCAGGCCCTTTGATGTGGAGATAAGTGGTATATTTTGATTCAGAAATACCTCCTCTTTTCTTTTTTAAGCTTTTACTATTCTCCTGAGAATCTTGGAAAAGAAAAAAAGAAAAGAGCAAAAAACAGAGCAAACATTGATTTCATAAACTTTCCATGGCTATAGACTTTCTTGGTTGGTTATTCCTAATAATTCTGACTTAGCTTGGCCATCTGTTCACACTGGATATCAGATAACTATAGGTGTTGGTTCTCAAGTGGGGTTCATGTATTTGTTATTAAGGAAACTGTAGGGCTTACAAGTAGCATAGTTATCTAATGTCAGATAGGAGTCATCAATAACCTTTACTTCTACCTCAGATTCTGCCACAAGTTTTTCCTAGAATTTATAGTATTCCCTGTCTCTGTGGATTCCACTGATTTATCAATACTGCTGGAAATTAGGCACTTTGCGATGGGAAGACATATCTTTGGCATGCCAGTTGGTAGACTGCAGGACCCTTTACTGTCAAGCAAGACCCCACTACTGCCGTCCACCACCACAGCTCTTCTATTTTCTTACCCCTTATTCATGTACAATTGGGCCACATGATGTGGTTCATTAGGTCCACTGCACTGCTTAATCACAATTTGATAGGTGAATGAGATATCATTCCTCTCTTTTCATATATATCAAGTGATTATCCTGAAGGTCTTACTGGGGTAGAGGGAGATTTTCTACCACAAATACCTTGATGAACCTCTTTCCTTTTACCCAATGTTTTATGTAGCTAATCAATTTCAGTAACTCCTTATACATTGCTACATATATATTATATATTTATACTTCTTTATCATTTATATTGCTAACATATTTATTTTATGGTATTATTTACCAAACAGAAATAGTAAATGTGTATCATTAAAATTTTTAATGTCTGCTTTTGGTTTTTAATATAGGAGTCATTGAACTCTCAATATCAGACTAAGCAACATTTAATTATGTTTTCTTTAGTAGAAATTAATTTATTTATTGGTTCATATATCAATGAATAATTTGTATTCTTTATCAACACTAAAATTATGATTCTACATTTTTTAACTCCTGTTGGATCCTTATATCCACTTGTAATTATTATTAAAAATAAACTATCATTTTCACTACATAAAATTTTAATAAATAATTTTAATAATTAAGATCATTTTTGCTACTCTCAACTCAAACACAAGGATAATATTCCTGAATAATTTGTAGTATTATTTTTGCTATTGTTGATACATTAGATATCTAAAAAATGTCATCATTAGAATCTTTTTTTAAAGATTTGTTTATTTATTTTAGAGAGAGAGAGAGAAAGAGGGAGAGAGTGAATGTGAGTAGGGGGAAGGAGAGGGAAGAGAATCTTCAAGCAGACTCCCTTCCCTGCCCACCCGCCCCCTCATGAGTGGGGAGCCCAAGGTGGGTCTTGATTCCATGACTCATGAGATCATGATCTGAGCTGAAACCAAACGAAAGTCAGAAGCTTAATTGACTGAGCCACCCAGGCAGCCCTAAAATCTTTTATTTTCCCTAAAATTACTTCTTAATTTTATATGTTATATTATTTTGTATTGAAATATAGTACTTTCGGGGTCCCTGGGTGGCTCAGTTGTTAAGCATCTGCCTTCGGCTCAGGTCATGATCTCAGACTCCCAGGATGGAGGCCTGCATTGGTCTCCCTGCCCGGTGGGAAGCCTGCTTCTCCCTCTCTTACTCCCCCTGCTTGTGTTCCCTCTCTCGCTGTGTTTCTCTCTGCCAAATAAATACATGAAATCTTAAAAAGGAAAAAAAGAAAGATAGTACTTTCATTTCACACAGTTTCTGGAAGACATAGTTTTTAGCACTGTATACTCAAGTTTTTAGTTTATCTATTGATTTTTAAATACTTATTTAGATTTTAAATGCCTTTTAATGAAAATTATTTTCTTGATTATAAGATGTATTCACTAAGCTCAAAAATCAGAATTGTATAAAAAAATATGTTACCAAAGTTATCCTCATCAAGGCCTCCATACATCTGACATCACTTTTCTTTTTTGTTTGTTTCTTCATAGTAATATATATGAATATATTATCACTTCTCAACCTTTCCGATTTAGTTTCTGCATCCTAACTTTTCACTTGACATAATAATAAAATCATCCCATACTGATAGACTGCCACATGAAAATTTCTCAGTATCTTCTATAGCTACATATACAATTGTATATATTTTGTATACAATTTTTTTATTGTTTTTATTTTTTCCATAACCCAGCCACCCTATCCCTACCCCTACCCACTGCAGCCTCGGTATAATTTTTTTTAATGACCCACACATAGATGGACTTTTAGATTGTTTCCAACATTTTTTTTTAATATTTTTTATTTATTTGACAGAGAGAAGCACAGCCAGAGGAGAAACACAAGCAGGAGGAGCGAGAGAGGGAGAAGCAGGCTTCCAGCCAAGCCGGGAGCCTGATGTGGAACTCGATCCTGAGTCTCTGGGATCATGACCTGAGCCGAAGGCAGTCACTTAACCAACTGAGCCACCCAGGCGCCCCCCAACATTTTGCTAATACTAATGCTAACAATAATAAACAATGCTCCAAATTACAAACTTTCTACATCCTTTAGTTTAAAAATGTACTATTTATACAGAATTTAGTTCCAAAAGTGGTATTGCTGGGTTCAAGGTTAAACTTCCAACAATGAATCATGGAACACTACATCAAAAACTAATGATATACTTTCTGATGACTAACATAACATAATAAACAAACAAACAAACAAACAAATAAATAAATAAATAAAAATAAATGAACAGACTTACAAGTTATTCCCCCAAATATTTTTTTCATTTTGCAATCTCATCGCCAATATATGCTAGCACCTATTTCACTACAGAGTGTTGTCAGTACTTTGAATACTTAATATTTGGAAAAGCTAGAAATGATGCGAATATGATTTTAATTAACATTTATCTTTTCCTTGGTGGGACTGAACATATTTTCAATATATTTATTTTGTTTTATATGTAATATAATATTTTGTTTTTCTGTGAACTCTCAGTTCATCTTTTTTGCTAATTATTATTATTTTTTTTGATGTTACCACATGTCATCTAATTTTCTAAGTCCCCCATCTTCAACTTTTTTTTTTCCTGTTTTATCTTTCAAGAGTCTTTTTAAAAAATACGTATATATTTGTCTACATTTATCTTTAGGTTATTATAAGACATCTTATAGGTGTTAGTGCTACTTTCAATGAAGTCTTCACTTACATTTTTTTCTTCTCTTACAATTTTAGCGTTATTTTTTTATTTAAATGGATTCTATTGTTTTATATATTAATTTCTTACAATTTTTTAAAAAATGCTTTCATTGCTTTCAGTAATCCTGATTTGGTTGTTTTTTTTCCTTAGGCACACAATTACAATACCTGCCATCTTTATATAGTGGTATTAATTATTTTAGCTATAATTCCCTCCAATAGAATATTGATTGTTAACTTTTCTTACTATGGTGGGACTATTTCTATTACGCCCCTATATAGGATTAGATAATGGTTTTGGATCACATAGACTTATATACTTTATTCTGTTGAGAAATAATTACTAATTATTATTTTATTGAATCATTTTATCAAAATTTTGTACTGAAATTTTGAAATTCTTTCTAACATCAAATGATTTGTTCATTTAATTCTTTCTCTTCAATCTATCAGAAGGCTTATTTAAATCAATAGATGCCATAATAGTGAACCAGAACTATGTCCTTGGAGTTCTAGGGTTGAGTAACAACCTATCATATGCCTTAAAGTAATGCTGGATCGTGAATTTTTAATGATTTTTAAATCAACATTAATTGAGATTATTATTTTCTTTTTTAATTCTATATATCTCAGGAGTAGGTATTAATATAACTTTACTTCATGGAAAAATCAGAAATTTTTCTTCTGGTTTAACTATATGGAATATTTAATAACATGAAGTTATCTACCTTTTGAAATGTAAATTCTATCCTTCACTGACTCATGTCTTTGGAGAATAATTCTTTTTCAGTTCTCTTCATTCCCATCTCCCTCCCTCCCCCACGAAGTTTGTCAGTTTGTCTGGATTATCTCTTTCCGGATCAGTTTTGATGAATGAAATATTTATACTAAGTTTTTATTTCATGTGCATTTTATTTACATAGAGTTAAGAAAAGTAGTGTAAAAAGGTACAAAACTGTTCAGAGTAATTTTTCAAACTCTATGTATCAGTTATTTCTTGGTGTCTAGTCATCATAGACCATATCTATATGTGATTTCTCCTTGTTTCCTTATTAGGTTAGATAAACTTATTAGGTTAGATAAACTTTAGGTTTAAGTTAGATAACCTTATTAGGTTAGATAAACTTTATGAACACTATAAGGAACTATTATATATTGACTTATTTGGGTTAGTTAAAATGCTTTTTTTGGTATTACATTAATCTCTTGATTTTATTTTTATTACTTTATCATATTTTTTCATTTTATTGCATTGATATCTATTATTCCCATGTGCTTAATATTTTCATTTTTAGTGATCTTAAAAATTTGGATTATGATTTATTTTTAATCTGTGTTCAACTTCAGCTCTGTTGCATTGGCATTTTCATTAATATTGTTAATGTTTTCTTCTTTTTAAGGAAAAACACACTTTCTTACATTTTGATATTAATTTTCTGGTTTGCTTATCCATTCACTTATTCAAGGATATCTTGTCTCCAATTTTTTACAATTATAAATAAAGCTGATGTAAACATGTGACTACATATTGAACTTTACAAACTGGACATTATCTTTTATTTTCACTAAAAATATTCATTTGATGACATTTAAGATATAATATGCCTCAGAATATCTCATTAACATTAAAGATATTTTCTAGTTGTTCCATTGGTTTTGCCTCAAGAGTAACTATTAAGCTTGCTGAACTTAGTTTCCTTTCTTCAGTTCACACATTTGAAATAATTAAATTTTGGTCATTTCAATACCAATGTTGGGAGATTGTGACCATTAGTAATTATGACTGTGTTGGTTGGCTGACAATTGAGCCTATTAAGAGGTTCAGTGTCAGTAGTGGACTCCCTCATTCCAATGAAGAACTAGCAATAGAAAAGCAGGAAGCCTTTAACACAAGTGAGTAGATATCTCCAGTTCCTCACCCCAATATCTGACTGAGAAGGCAGTCGGCTCTGAAACTTATAGCACATGTCCTTCTAGCACTAGGACTTTATGGAAGTTACCCAGCAACACAAATAACTGCAGAGCCTTCTTGGTTTCCAAGAACATTAGAGGTATATGAGATTTGCAAGCTTCTAGATGAGATCACATAATCCCACCTCACCATCATGCTTGAACACAGATTGCTTCTAATGTGCGTGCGCGCACACACACACACACACACACACACACAGAATTCACTTACAATTTTACTCAATTGGCAAGAAACAGAGCAAAAATAAATTTAAATATACCTTCAAGCAAACACAGATTTGTAAGGAATTTAGTTTGTTTTGATGTGTAATGAAATGTTAATAGGTTTACATTTCTTTTTTTTTTTAAATATTTTATTTATTTGACAGAGAGAAACACAGCCAGAGAGGGAACACAAGCAAGGCGTGTGAGAGAGGGAGAAGCAGGCCAGATGTGGGGCTTCAACCTGGGACTCCGGGATCATGACCTCAGCCGAAGGCAGTTGCCTAACCAACTGAGCCACCCAGGTGCCCCAGGTTTATATTTCTTAAAAATGTTTGCTCAGTTTTACAAAGTAATTTATTGCTTAGTGTCTATGCTATGCTACCGTTTAAGGTTTTTGTTTGTTTGTTTGTTCTTTAAAGATTGTATTTGTTTATTTGACAGAGCAAAACACAGCTAGAGAGGAAACACAAGCAGAGGGTGTGAGAGAGGGAGAAGCAGGCCAGATGTGGGGCTTCAACCTGGGACTCCGGGATCATGACCTCAGCCGAAAGCAGCAGCTTAAGACTGAGCCACCCGGGAGCCCCTAAGGTATGTTTTATTATGAAACTGGTTATTTTCTTTTTTAAAAGATTTATTTATTTATTTTAGAGAGAGAGAGAGTGAGTAGAAGATCCTAAAGCACACTCCATACTAATTTTGGAGCCCAGGAAGGAGCTCAATCCCGGGACCCTCAGGCCATGAGCTGAGCAAAATCAAGAATCTGTCATTTAAGTCACTGAGCTCCAGAAACTTGGTTATATTCTATCTCTAAATGTTATCTATTTTTTGACATTTTTAAAATTATTTTTATCTTTTAATAAACATTTAACATTCAATTAATATCCATTTGGTTACTTAAAATTTTTTTTAAAGATTTTATTATTTATTTGACAGAGAGAAACACAGCCAGAGAAGGAACACAAGCAGGGGGAGTGAGAGGGAGAAGCAGGCTTCCCGCTGAGCAGGGAGCCCGATGTGGGGCTGGATCCCGGGTCTCCGGGATCATGACCTGAGCCGAAGGCAGTCGCCTAACCAACTGAGCCACCCAGGCGCCCCTGGTTACTTAAATTATTTTATGTGAGAAATTGTTATAAGTTATCAGCAGAGATTGTATATCATTACATTTCTAAGTAAATTTCTTTTTCTAGATAATATTTGGAATATTTCTACCATGTTTAAAAACATCACATTGCAATTTTGATTTTAAAATGTGATATCTGTATGTAAAGTCATCTTAAGAAAAAATTTAACAATCATAGTGTCCTAAATGTGATACCTGTATGTAAAGTTATCTTAAGAAAAAATTTAATAATCATAGTATCCAGTTCCCTGTATTTTTATTATCAGGAATGCTGCAGTTATAATGTATTCTCTTTAGGAGCACTAATTCCTGGTAGACTGTATCATATTTCTCTACTGTCCAAATGAATCCATATGCTTTCTTTTATTTATTTTTTTGTATTCTAGGAGTGTAATTTCAATTTTCAGTTTTCTTTGCAGAAATTTTACCATTTAATGTCTATAGTTTATATTTCATTTCTGCCACTTAATTTAGAATTTTTAGTCATTATTTGTACCATTCTTTTTCCTTTTGCCTTTTTTTTTACATTTTAATTTCTATTGAGGCAGAAAAACTCCTGGGTCCTAGCCCTGCCTTACCTGCTCCCCGTTCTCCTGAGGCCAAAAAGATCAAATGACTGACTAGGGCCCCAGCCCTGCCCTATCTGCTCCTTCCCCACTGCTCTTCCTGAGATGGAGGTGGTCAAATGACCTTGAGGTGCCAGCCCCTCCCTACCTGCTCTTTCCCCTGCCCTTAGCTGAGAGCAACTGATCAAATGGCCTTGCCTTCCTACCACTCCTGATAAGATTGAATGGCTGGGCAGTTTGGCTCAGAGAGAAAGAAAAACAACTTCCCTGGGAGGATTTAGCACTCTCCTAGCACTCCCTAAAGATTATACCATACCAAGAGGGCCAATCAACCCTGAGAGACCTAGAAAACGTCCCATTAACATCCCCCATTACCTGTAACCATAAAAACTCGCCCCTAACCCTCGCAAGTGCTCAGTCTTTGCGGAATCATCCCACTGAGCCCACCAATGCAATAAAGCTATGCTCTACCAGCTTTCCGGTGCCCCTTGAGTTTCCTGGTCGCCTCAGGTTTTTCTGCAACAATATGTTACATTATGAACTCTGCAATAGTTTTAGTTTCATTAGGATATCCTATATTTTGTTCCAATTTGTCCTTCTGCATGATAAATCTTCCCTATGCTTAATGTTGGAATTATATTCAACATTGTCTACATATATAAAATAATAACAAAATAACATTTTCTTTAGGAACAAACAATGTGCTTTAAGGTTTGATTTCGTTACAATCAATAGCCAAACTGATTTCAAGCCAGATTTTAGCCAAAAATAAATTAATTCTAAAAATGTGTTCTAAGATTTATTTACTAATCTCCACCTACTTCTAAGAAATTGACCCCACATCTCAAAGTGTTAAGAACCTACACAATGAAAATAAATAAATAAATAAATAAATAAATGAATAAATAAATAAAAATAAAAAATAAAAAAAGAACCTACATAATGGTTTATTAGCTGAATTCATTATTTAATTTTCTTCCTTATTAGTTGTATCTTCACACACACACACACACACACACACACACACACACACACACAGGACTTGCCTTCATCTGTCTAAATCCAGTATCTGTTCGTCAACAATAGCATGTTAGACTTAAAGCTACAAATGTAAGCAAAACATTTTTGGAACACTAAAATGAAATTTCATAGTTAATTGGGGTTTGTTTGGAGCGAGTAGCTAGATTTTTGTGCAGGGAGAAATCAATCAAATTTATTAAATTATCCCTATATTGAGAATATCTGATTCCATTTTGTGTAAGATCTGTCTCCCATTAGGAGCATCTCCATCTGTGCAGTTTTTCATTAAATCCCTCAGGTAATGATTGCAAAGTAGTGTGGCCAGGTATCTTGTTTCCCTTTCCTGGTATTCCAAAAACTCTGAAAACTGAAACTAGCACCAGTTATAATATCCTTTACTATTGGGAAATAATATATTTTAAAGGAGAATATTTTTAAAATAAAAAATAAATAAAATAGATAGACATGTAAATTCCAAAGTCCCAGGGATTCCTTTTGTGAAAAACACATGAACAAGTCTCAAACATATTTTTCTTTTCCTAAGTTGGTGTGTGCAAACACAGTGTGTGCTCTCTCCTCTCTTCATATTTCTCTGTTTTCTGCTGGGAGCTGCCTGGTCTCGCAAGCTGATGGAGTCACCATGGGGAAGATGGCAGTCTGAGCCGCTCCTGCCTCACGGGAAAACTCACTGACTTCCATAAGTCTCAGTGAGAAGGTAGCAGTTGAAGCACAGCTCCTGCCGCCATAAAATAACCCCACTAGGCCTGAGGTGGTCACAGAGGAAAGGGAAGTCTGAGGCTCGCTCCTGCTGATGGTGCAAAACTGGCATCTCCTCTTTCTACTGATTGGTCTTTATCCTAAAAGTAAAGCACAATATTCTTGACAAGGCCTCAGGGTATTCTAAGCCAAACCGAAACCACTTGCAGTCTTTAGGTCTATTCAAGAGATGGTACATTTTGCATGTTCCCTTTAAATCTCCTGTGGATCTGTGGGGAGATTCTTGAGGCTTTTTTAAATCTCCTGTGGATCTGTGGGGAGATTCTTGAGGTTTTTGAATGATCAAATGAATGGTTAAATATAAAAACAATAAGGTATTGGTAAGAGCACTGCCTTGCATACAGAGGACCTATAAATAAAGTCCTCCATGATGCTTACACACCCAGCCACTAAGAAGAGGCTTGTACAAGGGCTTTTACTTGTGCAAAATAAGTTACACTTCTCTTTAGGATGGTTAAGATGCCAGACAGACTGACTGACTCCTGGCTGGCTTGTTAATAAAGTAGCTTAAGCTGCAACTTTGTATGTAACTTAACTCACCTAAGCCTTTTAATTACTTTATTTCCTTTCTTTTCTGTAAAACCTGCTTAAAAAATACCACAAGATTAATCTACCCTTTATTGCCTGGAAACAAGATGTAACTGATCAAACCTATCTCTGTTTTGGTTGAGGGATTTGACATAAATTACAGACACATATACCTGAAAAAAATATTTTTCACTAATCAACACACTGTATTTTGTAAAATCATCTACTATAAAAGATTTTTCCTTATAATCTATAACTTGTTTATATTATAAGTTATAAATAAAGACACTAAAAGCCGGCAAGACAGAGATGCCTGGCAGGTGATGGGAAAGAATCTTCGAGGCTCTCTCATCTTTCATTATCTGACACTGTTCTTACTTCATGGACTCCTGGTTCAGCCAGAGCTGGACTCTGGGAGTCTTCCCAGAGTTTCACTGTTTTCCAGACTTTTTTTAAATGGCCAGAATTATACTCTTTGTACAACTGCAGTCTATTTTTTTCTTTGTTTTATGTATGTATGTATGTATTTATTTTTTGAGAGAGAGAGAATGCACAAGCAGGGCAGAGGTGCAGAGGGAGAGGGAATCTTAAGCAGCCTCCACACTGAGATCAGGACCCTGAGATCATGACCTGAGCCAAAATCTAGAGTCGGATGATTATTGACTGAGACACCCAGGTGCTCCCCTTCTGTTAATGCTGTTGTGATTCCCCAAATTATCAGACTTTAAATTCTTTAATTTCATATCTTCTTAAAATCCAGTGGTCCCTGACATCACAAATGCCTGCTCTCTACTCTACCTGAGCTACACATTTCTTCATTTCTCAGTGTGATCGCAGCCTTCTCATTTTCTTGACAGTGGCCATATTGCCTGTTTTTTTCCATTCACTTCTATTACTTAGAGTCAGTACGTACAGAGGCCTCTTACCACTGAATGATTTGCCAATATCCCATATGTTTAAACAGGTTCAATAAGGGACAAGTAACTGTTGCATATAGGCATGTGGTATGTGTGGACCCCTCCTCACCACAACTACTTTAACTGCTTCAAGACAGTGAACAGATGGTGAGTCTACATGCTAGAATGTTTTGTCATTGATTGTCCTGGTGACTTTAGAAAGCTCAATTTCCATGATGTTCCATCCATGTTCATCACCTTTAGTTTTTCTTTTAGCAACGTTCTGGGTTTTTTGTTTGTTTTTGTTTTGTTTTGTTTTGTTTTTTTCCAGGCCCTCTACTGTGTATTAAGTACAGGATAAATAACAGAAGTCTGTGCTTTAAATTTTACATTCAACTTGTAAATCAAAAGTTTGGACAATATAAAACTGATTTCCAACTGGCCTCTGAAAGCACAGGAATGAAGCATATGGAAACTTTACTTTTTAAAAATATTTTATGTATTTATTTGAGAGAGAGAGTGAGAGAGAGCATGAGAGGGGAGAAGGTCAGAGGGAGAAGCAGACTCCCCACGGAGCTGGAAGCCCAATGTGGGACTCAATTCCGGGCCTCCAGGATCATGACCTGAGCTCAAGGCAGTGGCTTAACCAACTGAGCCTCCCGAAACTTTACTTTCTTTACCTGCAAAGCTAAGGACTGCTTTCAAGCTAGTCATCATTATCATGTTTATTTGCATCTGTCCTCATCTTGCTTTTCATCATTTCAAGCATTCTGAATTTGTCTGAAATTTCAAGGATTCTGAATTTGTCTGAAACAAATTCTTCCACTTGAGCTCAAGATTAAAACCCCTCATGAGCTTTTCTCTATGATTATTGACTACCCTATCTTAATATTTCCCCTCTCAACATTCTTCCCTTATCAAATATTAATAACCATCAAAACAGAATTTTTGAAACTCCTTATTCTAACTCACTCTCTTTCCCACTTCAGGCAAACATACATACATAATAGCATGTAACCACTCCACCTTCCATCTTCATTATGTAATATTTTATTTGTTCCTATAAACATTATAATCTGATTTCTATAACCAAGAGCACATAGGATGAAATGCTTACTGTCAACTGACTTATACCCATTATTACAGTCTTTTTCATTTGCTACCATACACCATCCATTTCCTCCTGATTGAAATATTGTGTTCACTTGAAGTTTGTGAATATTCACTCTGCTGATTTGTTTACTAAATTTCTAGATGTTTTTCATTGCCAACTGTGGCCCTCTTTTTATCTCCTTTTATTTAAATGCCTTTTTCTGCTTTTGCATCTCATCATTGAATATGCTCTTCCTTGACGACCTTATTAAATATGGCAGTGACTTCAAAGGGAATTCATTTTTTTAAATATTTTATTTATTTATTTGACAGAGAGAAACACAGCCAGAGAGGGAACACAAGCAGGAGGAGTGAGAGAGGGAGAAGCAGGCTTCCCTCTGAGCAGGGAGCCTGATGTGGGACTCCATCCCAGGTCTCGGGGATCATGACCTGAGCCGAAGGCAGTTGCCCAACCAACTGATCCACCCAGGTGCCCCTCAAAGAGAATTTCTATATAGATTTATACCAGAAATATCTTCTGAATGCTAGAATCAAGTAATATGATATTGCATGTATATAATAACCTAAAATAAAATTTATAGTTGTTTTCTACAAGTCCATTAATCTTCTAGGTTTACATGTTTCCATAAATGACACAGTAACAATCAGTGATCTGCAACAGCTGGCTAGCACTGGATCCTGTTGCCAATGGTGGGCATTTATTCCCAGCTCCACAGTTAGTGATATCACATTCAATGGCTTGAAATCAGCCACGGTTTGTATATTTGTACCACGGAAATAGGCAAAGGCCCTGAATCAGCTTGTTTCCATCCTCTTTGGAGAGATGGTGGTTAAATATTTATCAGCACGTCATTGATCACTATTGCCCAAAGCAGGAACATGAAGCATTGTGGACATTTACTAACTTTTTTGTTCCCATAATCTATTTATCACAAGCTCCAGTCAGTTACACTTTAGGAAGATTTCTTTAATTTACTCATTTTTTTTCAAAGCTCACAGACACAACTTAAGACCATCTTCATCTGTAAACTTAAGTTAGTGTCAAATTATCTGTGTGGAAACCAGCTCTCCCCTTCAACCACTACCATTATATTCAAATCTATACCAATACATTTTATAAAATTCAATAATAACAGAATGATTAAGAAGCTGACATAAAAATGAGATAAAACATAAGTAAAAATTATTTAATTCCACATGCATAAAATTATATTGCAGTAGATATAATTAGAACAAATATAATATGGGCAAAACTACAAAAGTGGTACGTTAGTCCCTGATCACAGAAATTTTGTGACTAGATAGTTAGAATGTTACATTTCTGTTATACACATATTTTGTGTTTTCTGTTGTTGAAGCGAACAAAATATTATACATGATTTCTTGTATTAATCCTCTATATGTCCCCTTACATAACTGCTTTGTGTACCAATATTTAAATGTTTCTAATGTAGCAAATGAGCTTGCTTCACGTTTATTAACCTGCCTAATGTATGTGGGATTCATGTCAGCACTATCTGCAAGGGATGCAATACAACTAAATTGTTTCTGTCTTTTGCTTTAGTAATAATCACAATAAAACAAAGTTTCAGAGAGGTTTAAGAGATAACATGTGGAAATATTTAAATCAGTTTTAGCAGTCTCAAGAAAGTCATTTCAAACCTTTTGACTCAAAACAAAAGATGTGAAAATATGTGTTATCAATCTATCTGTAGTCAGTTCCAATAATGCATCCTATTATATAATTATTGCTAAGTTTAAATCATGTTACCAAAAAAGCTAATGTAGAGTATTCTATTCAGTTATCTTCTTTTATTGAAAAATAAAACATAATATTTTATTAAAGTTGTAACAGGTTTGGTTATAACTGATTACAGAAATGCAATATAAAGACCATCATAGACTTGTGGATAATTACTGGTGACTTATCAACCATGTCAGAAGATTTGAGGAATCTCAGTGTCTTCAAGCTCATATTTTTTTGTCCTTTAAATTTATTTGACATAGGTAAATGTGTTTCACTTCTTCCTCATAAGTGGTATTACAGCTGTTAAAATATTGAAAATATTAGATAAATAAGCAAGCATTACTCCATTTTTTAAATTTGAGACCAAATTGATATCTTGCAGAAATACAGAGTTCATTCACATTCTCAGGAAACATTTTCTTTTTAATAATAATATCTCAATATGTAGTAGCATTTATACAAACTTATGTAATGAGATTAACATTCAAATGTAATGCATTAGATTTTGTGAATTTTGTATTTTTATATTATTATGTAAATTATTTAGTTGCTGACTTTTTATATGACAATATCTTGAAAGGGTCAAGGGAAACTTCCTATGTTTGGGAAACTTCCAGACTGTATTTCCATACAAAACTTAAACTTCAGTCCACAAATTTGACAATGAAATACTTCATGTGTATTCACATCAGAACTCGTTCAATTTGTGATTCTTGAAATTGAAGGCAGCATTTCTTCAAATTATACATATATAACAATTTACTATGTTAATAATAAGCAAATTAATTACACTGCAAATAAAAATAGTTTGTCACCTTCCTTTTTTTCTGAATTACTCAATATTATAGCCTATTTTTGAAGATGTGAAACGAATTAGGTTTTAGAAAGTAATATTTGAACTACCTTCTTTATTGTAGAATCACCCAGAATTTTTAAACAAATATCTTTGATGTAGTCTTCCTGTGATATTTCAGCAATTGGATATGTTTTTACATATTTATCTAAACATCTATGAGTCTATCTATCTAATCATCTGTCTGTTTAATTTAATCATCACCTAGTGATCCTAGTGTCCGAGAATGTTATTTTATAAACCCACAAAACACTGATGTTTACTTGTGAAATCCTGAACATCTGCTTCTGTCAGTGTCTTAGTCCAATACTCTTTATTTCATAGGAGTCTTGGATTTGATTCTTATCTGGGATTTGTTATATAAATGGTGCTTACATTTTAATGGCCTTGTTGTTTTATTAGTCTTTACATATTTATAAATGATGAACTGTGCTTTTAGGATTTCACCATCAATCACACCTATCAAATCAAACTCAATATATACACAATTATTCTGAGTGAAACTTGAAAGGAACGTATAAGTCATCATTTCTTCCAAATCAGTGTTATCATTCTTTACTTGATTATTAATGTGGAATTGTGGAAAGCTGAATTATCTTCTTAAAAAAAAATACAGTGAGGCTGATCTTTTCTTTTTTTAATATTTTATTTATTTATTTGACAAAAGACAGCGGGAGAGGAAACACAAGCAGGGGAGTAGGAGAGGGAGAAGCAGGCTTCTCACTGAGTAGGGAGCCCCAAGCAGGGCTCAATCCCACAACCCTGGGACCATGACCTGAGCCAAAGGCAGATTCTTAAGTACTGAGCCACCAGGCACCCTGAAGCTGGTCTTAATACCAGAAGATACCAGAGAGTAAAACATAATATAAATTTTATATCCTTAAGCTAATGAACAAAATAAGTTTAATTATCAAAGTAGACAAAAATAATTGTGAAAGTAACAGTTCAAATGAATAAATACATTCTCATATTTTTATTCACCTTATGGTTAAATATGACAAACCCAAATATGCTAAATCATAAACCTAAAAATCCCACACATTTTTGTGAGGTTTTATTGTAAATGCCTATTATGTACCTTGTTCCAATTATTATGAACATTCTCTTTTTTCTGAATTACAAATGGTTATATTAGTACATGTAGTGATCCTTTTTTCTTATCCTCTTCCATTCCCCTATCATGTAATATAAATATTATCTTTATTGGTTAATGTTAAATCTCAAGATTTAAGTTTAAGAATATCAAAGGGGCATATGCCTTAGCTAAAGGAAAATATAAGACCCAAAGATAGTTACAGAGATCTAGGAGGAAACTTTTGAAACATCTTTCAAATCATGCATGTTTTTGATTATATGAAAAAAAGTTGCATTATATTGGATATAATCATGATTTTCTTTATGCTTTTACTTAAAAGTTAAACATGTTTAAAAGTGATATATGTGGATTTGGACCATGATGGGTTTGTAGTGTGTCAACATAGCTAAGCTGGAACTATATTTTTTTCAGTATTCCCTTTGCCCTCTATTTCCAAATATATGCAGTTACAAGGGATGTTTCTTCTGGAAGTGAAATAGCCATTCTTGGACCATCAGCTCAGACCAGGGCACACGATCACTCTTTTAGCTGACATGGCTTGCTAACTAGTTATCTGCTGGATGTTTTTTTTTTTTTTTTTTTTTTTCTTTTTCCTTTTTCTCTTTTTTTTTTTTACTCCCTAAGAGAGCAAGCAGATCTGCTGCACGTCCAGCTCCTGATGAATCTTCTCCTTCAGCTTCTTTGACACTTAGTCACATTGTGTATCAAATCCATGATGCAATGTCCAGCCTCCCTTGCAGATCATCCCATAAATGAAGGTGAAGATTTCAGAGTAGAAGAAAGTTCTGATTCCTGTCTGTCTTCATGGATCCCACACACGTCCACAGGTTTGTCTGCCCTTTCCTTTCCCACATTGTTACCATCTTCTTTCCCCAACTGCCTTATTTCCTGATTGTTTTGTTTCTAATTAATCTCAAAATGATACAACTAATAAAAATATGCATATGTCCATAAAACACACTATTTGACATCACAAAGATTTTAATTCAAATGACAATCTAATCATTTATGAATTGTCTATTTGGTAACATGGCTTAAAATGTTTCACACCTTAATTTCCTTTCTTGGAAAAAGATTCTAATAGTATTTAGCTTAAAGAGTTGTTTTGCAAGTAAATGACAATTTTTTTTTAATTATGTGTTTTATTATGTCTTTTATTATGTTTTTGTTATTATGTGAATTGTTCAGGAAGCATTCAGACAATGTTAAATACAATTTATTGGAAAAAGATTAAAAAGATTATTTGATTTAAAGTGCAAGAGGCACCTGGGTGGCTCAGTCATTAGGTGTCTGTCTGCAGCTCAGGTCATGATCATGGAGTCCTGGCATCAAGTCATTAAGCCCTGCCTCAGGCTCCCTGCTGTGCGGAGACCCTGCTTCTCTCTCTCTCACTCCTGCTGCTAGTGTTCCCTCTCTAGCTGTGTTTCTCTCTGTCAAATAAATAAATAAAATCTTTTTTTTTTTAAAGTGAAAGTTAAAAAAGGAACATATCAGCATTTCTCATGAAAGTTTCTTCTATGTATATGGTTCAAGTATCTATGCTTCCAAGAACACTTGAATAAGAAAATATACATTTTTACTTGAAATGAAAATCAATTTCTGAGTATCATTTTAAAAATGTATTTGATATTAGAAGAACATGAGCAATATATAACATCTTTCAAAATAAGCAAATATTTATGCTTATAAATGTGGGAAATACCTCTTTTAAACCCATTAAGTACATTAAAATATAAATATATTTTCATTTGGAGGATGAGTAGTGTCAGGAAGTCAAAGAAATTTCAAATGAAGTCATGAAGCTCTGACAGGGGAACATACAATGGAAATATGGCAGGTATCTTAAATTTCACCTCAAGAATATGAGAAAAATTTACAAAATGTGATATGTCTATATCTATGTAGAGAATCTTCCATTTACTTACTGCATTTTAAATTTATAGAGCAGTTTTATTCTAGTATTTATTTTCAATATTAGCAATAGTGTGAAGTAGGTACTACCAATACTACCACGTTGAACTTTTTAGAGACCCTACCATTTTTCAGTGTCACAGTTAGGAATTGTCTATCCAAATTCATTATGATGTATGTAACTATTTCAATATCTCTGAGGCTACTATGAATCATATCACTTTGAAAATTATAAAACACTACATAATAATTTATTTTCAAGATGTACAAGTAAAATGAGTAGAGGAATCCTCCTTATATCCCACAGCACAAAGAGAGTGGTCTTTAATTTAAAATATACTCACAGAAATGCCTACACACAGAAGGGGAAGTAAAAAGAATAGATATATTATGAAGGATACTGAAAAGCTATGCTCTGTGCAGGTGGGTGTTCCTGATTGAATAGCAGTCTGTTGAATCTTCTACAGATTGCGTTTGTATTTATGTTAGGAAAACATGTTGCGCTAATATGTTTCTGCACTCTCCCCATGGTTTCAACATTTCAAACACAAATGTAGCAAGTGTTTAGGTGTGTGAAAAATCACTCTCTGGGTTGTATCTCTTCATGTTCTAGAAATCAGCGTTGTCTTTCTTAAGGCACCTAAGTCTACCGAAGTTCCCACCACTTACCTAATGTTCACCATTTCACTTTTATTGAACAACAGCAAGAAAAAAAAAATACTTGCGGCGCCTGGGTGGCTCAGTTGGTTGGGCGACTGCCTTCAGCTCAGGTCATGATCCCGGAGACCCGGGATCGAGTCCCACATCCGGCTCCCTGCTCGGCGGGAAGCCTGCTTCTCTCTCTCACTCCCTCTTCTTGTGTTCTCTTTCTGGCTGTGTTTCTCTCTGTCAAATAAATAATATCTTAAAAAAAAAAAGAAAAAAATACTTAAGAAAAAGTGCTAATCAAATTAATATGCTAAGAAAGATTATAAGCCTAGAATTGAAATTTAATATAATAATAAAATACCAGGATTCACAGAAATTAAAACAAATTAAAAAGTTTTAAAAATAGTGGGATAGAAATGATGAGCACTGGAAAAAAGAGAGGGGGCAAAATTCAGTGAGAAGAGGGTAGACTGAGTGAGCTAAGGAAGATGTCAAATAGTATAATAATTTAGTGTGGATATATGGTTTGAGAACCATATATGTGGAGGTATTCTTTTTAATAAACAGTTCATGGGGGTAGTTTCACTGTGGTTTATCTATTTTGAAAGTGAATATCTTTCTCTTTTATTTTAAAGATAGACAATTTAACAATTGTTTTCAAATTCTATATGCTTCTCTTTCTCTATGAAAGTATGAAGAAATTCTCCCAATTACCCTATTGCATACCCTAAAATAAGGCTGAGGCAGAACTTTTTATTGTAATTTTCTGAGATAATTAGACAATCAGACATCAAAGGAAATCATATACATTTTTAAGATTTTATTTATTTATTTGAAAGAGAGAGATCACAAGTAGGCAGAGAGGCAGGCAGAGAGAGAGAGAAGGAAACAGGCTCCCTGCTGAGCAGAGAGCCCTACGCGGGCCTTGATCCCCGGACCCTGAGATCATGACCTGAGCCGAAGGCAGAGGCTTTAACCCACTGAGCAATCCAGGCGTCCTATACTGGGTTTTGTAGAAGATCACTGCGCTCTCATCTATAGTACAATTTGACACTAGAAAATGCTATCTTGGGTTGCCTTGGTGGCTCAGTTGTTAAGCGTCTGCCTTCGGCTCAGGTCATGATCCCAGAGTCCTGGGATCGAGTTCTGCATCCAGCTCCTTGTTCGGTGGGAAGCCCGCTTCTCTCTCTGTCACTTCTGCTTGTGTTCCCTCTCTAGCTGTGTTTCTCTCTGTCAAATAAATAAATAAAATCTTAAAAATGAAAATAAAATTCTGCCTTATGTGATGCTATAATAAAATATAAAATTTTGACAATAAAAATACTGAAAGGGGTTTGAAATATACAGAATTTTTTAATCTAGCATTTCAGTTAAAGAATAATTCAACTAATAATTCTCCCTAATTAAGTTTGTTAATGAACATTGGAAACTTACTTAAATATAAACAAACGTATGCAAAATGCTTAAGATATTGGTCAGTAGAAAGCTTAAAGGAATATATATCTATTTTTGTTGTTGCTGTTCCTGATCAACCTATTTCTTTTCCTTTTTGAGGAGTAGATAGAAATAATCCATTTGAGAGAGCAACTGAAGAGAAGGGAAGTTAAATTGTATATGTTTATGTGTCTGTGTGTGTAAGCGTGTGAACTTGTGTGCACATGTGTACGTATTAATAATGCCTCGCTATGCAGCAGTTTAGAGCAACTTCGTACCCATTTTCTCTTTTATGTCTCAGGATCACCCATTCAAAGTCACACATCAGAAACTGAGAATCAGAGAAGTTATTTGCATTTTCAGTATCACACAGCTAACAAGGAAGAGGGATGGAAATTTGAAACCACATTTTTATGACACCAATGCTACCAGTAATTTTCACACTAAACTATACTCCATGCTCTGTATTATTTATGACAATCGGGGAGGGATAATTGGAATAGCCACACTTGAAAATGATTTTGAAAACAAATATACTTTTCAAGTATTATTGCTTCTCACCATTTCTAGTTCTATTTAAAGATATTTATCTAGACTGCATAAATGTTGTAATCAATGGAAAATTAGAAGCATTAAGATATTGAATATTTACCTACAAACACTAAAATGCAATAAAAATATTGAGGTGGGAATTCACTTAACATGAGTGCTTGATCCTTAACTGATAGTTGGCATGAGTTTAATCAGAATTACTTATAATGGGAAAAAAATGCAATCAACACTTAAACTTCTCTTCTCCAAAGCTAAAATAGCAATATTTTCCTCCATTCTCTGGCTTCCAAAATATGAACAAATTTGAATTTAATCAATAATACAAATTCTCCAAATGGCCCTTGTGTCTAATGAGGAAATTAGTCCAATTTTCCCCTTTCCTTTAATGCCAAACATTCATCATGTAGGGAATTCAATTAAAACCAAATTGAGATACTACTGTAGACATAATAGAAAGCCTAAACTGAAATAATTGACAATACCAATAGTTGGTGAGGGAATTTGGCTGGAACTATAATACTTTGCTGGTGAAAAGCTAAAACTGTAAAAATATTTGGAAAATAGTTTGGCCTTATCTTACAAATCTAAACATGCACTTATAATCCTACTCCTGGATGTTTACCTAAAAGAAACACAAAATTCATATGTACATACATGCCTTCCACAAAAACATGTGTAGGTATGTTTCATAATAGCCTAAATATGAAAGCAACCCAAATCCCCATCAGCTGGGGAATGGGGATAGTCTGTCAGTACCTTTGCATACAATTGGAAAATAAATAGGAAAAAACTACATACTTAAACATGCAACATGATTGAATTTCATGCAACATGACTGAATTTTAAATATCTTAAGCTAAATGCATTCAAGCCAGACACGAAAGATGACATGCTCATGCTGAATGATAGCATTTATAAACTGAAAATAATAGATAGAAGAAGAGAGAATGAACTAAGGTGTTCAAGGAACTGGGAGGGGGATGAGATTGATTTAAAAACTCAGGAGGTATTTTGGAGGTGAGAGAATCATTCTCTATCTTGGTGGTCATTGCATGGTTATATGCATATGTCAAAACTAATCAAATATTACACTTACAATTGGTAACTTTTAATGTATAGGTAAAATACTTCAATAAATACAAATTCTACATGATTTCTCCTCTAGCAAACAAGCATGTCTTAGAAATAATGCTAACCAATTTTTTTTTTTACTTTTGGGTTGGGCAATTATTTGGCCTTAGAGTACCTCTGTGTCCAGGTTATAAAAATAGTTATACTAATAACTTCTTCTGACCTAGAAAATAATTAAGTTGATAATCCTAGGTGAATAAAAATGTGCCTTAGAACCTGCTAGCTTAGTGGATCTTAAATTTTCATTCCTAAGAATCAAATGTAATGCTGAGCTCTTGATAGCAACTCTTTCCGACTCTGGGAAGCATTATCTATGAACTATGTCCTGTGTGGAGAGGACAGTGTGCTTCTGTGAGGCCTGCCAGGTAAAGCCTTTACAGTTGACTACTCTCAGGCCTGAAAAATCACAAAGAATCCTTCCATGGGTGCAGTCCCTGATGTCTCGGGTGAGTCCAGAGGGTCTACAATTGCCTCAATAACATATGCAGAGCCTTGATGCTGGCCGACTGGTCTCCAAGTGGACTCTTATTGCAGACTGCTTACCCCTGGCATTTGAAAGGGTACATTGTTTGAAATTTATTAGAATTAGAAATAAGGTGGCTCTGGTCATTTCTGTGGTATTAATTACCTCTCACAAAGATTATTAAAATTGCCTCCTATGTGGCCTTTCTTTTTTCACTATTGCCATATCACAGTCAAACCTAATCCGCCAGCCAGATCGCCTTAAAAATTACAACTCAGTTCACGTAATCCCTTTCCTTAAATTTTAGAGCAATTTTCCATTTCATTTAGAAGAGTAAGTGAACTCATTACTCATTACTACTTTCTATAAAGTCATAAAAGAACAAGACCCTGCTTACCTATCTGCTTCCTCTCCTCCTCTCTTTCTTTATTATTATGCAGATTAACATTGGCCCTTGTTTCTATTTTTCAAAAATGACAATGATTTTCAAGGTAATTTCCTCAGAGGGCATTAGATGACTATTGTTACCTGACTGCCCCATGTAAGTTGAATTACTCTGAAACATATTATTCTGTTGTTTCTTTTCCATAAAGTTTCTTAAAATAAAATACTTGTTCATTATATATGCCTTTAGCACACCAAATTATAAACTTTCTGCTAGAAGGACACTTGTCTATAATTCACTTGAAGCTAGATGGTGAGTTATATTTTTGCCATCATGGGAAGTTATATTTTTTCTTTTATAAAGTTACTATGTATGTGGCGGTTAATTCTTTATCTGGTTCTTATTATTTAAATATATTAGAAAATATATTTTCTACTCACAGTCATTGCAATTTTTCATCATAAAATCTTTGACCATAATCAAATTTTGCGAAGACTTTATATATAATCAGAACTTATATATGACTATAAAATGACTTTTATGAACTGTCATTTAATATTTTCCTACAACATTGTTTTGTGTATGTTTCAATGACTGATAAAATTACATGTATTTTTACTTTCTTTTGAGTATTTTATTAGATATTACCTTTCAAATGTAGGTGAATTGTTTTCCATTTATAAATCTTAAAGTGCAATGAGGAAAAATTCTTATAATGTTGATAGTTCTGAAACATGATTAAGCTATAGCCCACTTTCCAAGACAATAACAATACAGATTAATAGTTCATGAGTATGTAAGAAAAACAAGCTAAAATATACTTCCCACATAAAATGAGATGGAGGCTACAACACAATTGGGTACTAGGATATAATGAGAATAAGCTCAATTAACACTTTCCCACTGAGCTGTTGGCATACAGGTAAAAAAAAAATTAAAAAACAAAAAACACCTCAGTCTCAAGACTGTTTCAGTCCCCATCCAGTCTGAAAGGTTTATAATGTTAGGCTAACAGAATCCAAAGCAAACAGGCAAGAGGTTACAGACGGATAAGAACCTGAGGCAAATATAATATGAGAAAGAAAATAAAAGCCTACCTGACACCTGGGACTAGGGATAAGGAGACTAAGGAAGGAGAGCTAAAAGCTTTTTATCAACACAGCCAACGCTGGAAAAATCAATGGACCCCAGGGAACTATACATGTGTTTCTTTTGTGCCTATCTTCTCTGATTCCGAGACAGGATACTAAAGGGGACTTGCAATTCAAGTGGGGAATCTCTGATTTAAATATCATAGAGTATTTTAAAAAGGTATTGATCAGTTATTCTGCATTAACAAAATACAAGACACACGTAAAACATATAAATATACATGTATATACACTGTTCATGAAATAGGGTGATGTAGGAAAATCATGACAATGACTTTTTTCAAGTTGGGCAGCTTAATATAATGACTTTTAAATTCTCTAGGAGAGAATTCTTCATACAAGGCAGTATTTCACCATTGCAAATGGTTCTGGAGGTTACCATCTTAATTACTAAATATATTACTGTAGCAATTCGAGTGATTGCATCAAGTAATTCTATAACACAGCATCCTCTACATTTCTACTCCTTTAATATGATCATACTCTAATCAGACAAATTCAAAATAAAAATTTAAGACTCCATGTCTATGGTAAACTACTAGATAAAATATAACTGTACATAGACGAAAGACAAATTATTTCTCATTGTTATTAACCCTTAGAGACATCTTCAAAAAATATATGTGAGGTAAAGCATCCTTAAACAATATATTTTTTTGCTTAATCTTTAAACATACCCCAAAAGAACATGGTATATACATTTTAGGGAATCCCAAGACCTAACACATTTTATTCACAAATCTAAATTTAAGAAGTCTCTGTATTATCATGATTAGGACTCCTACAGATATTCTGGGCCTCCCATTTGTAAGTATACAAGAGTAAACTTCTCCACACACCTTAAAGTGAGATGCGGTCATGCTACTTCCCAGCCGTTGAAGTAGAAGTAAACTACAGCACTGTAGAGAAACCTCTGAAGGCCACCACATAATTTCCCCTATCTGCCTCTTCCATGATACAGTTTGTGCAAGGACCTGTCAAGATAAACATTCTCTGTCTGAATCTCTGGCTTGGGAAAATAAGCAGCCCCTTCAGATCCGAGGTTGTTATGTAGCATGGGAAAATAAAACATGTTGTGATGTGTCACTGAGGTTGGTAGTGGAGCATACTAGTTTATCCAAACTCATATACTAAACAAGACCAAATTCTCAAGCTGATGCTGTGATTTTGCTATGGGAGATGCTGCTATTCAATTACTATCCAAAAAAAGAAGTATTAAGATCAATTAGGAGGCCTTTTACACAGAATTAGGCTTAAAAATATTCTTTGAGGACCTGAAGCATAAAAGATGAGAGTGATAGGAAATATAAATTTGCTGTATCCAAGAAGACAGGATTTGGTGATTTTTTCCAATGTGATCACTGAGAACAGAATATGATTACTTATATTCTAGCACAGGTAACAAAAAAAGAAATTAGTGCCATATTGGATATATGAGATTTAGAAGGATGGATTTGAGGCACAGATAGGTGCGCATGTGCACACACACACACACACACACACACACACACACACAGAGTTGTATTTATGCATACTATATGTTGCATATAGTTGCATTAACATATATATAAATATAGCATATATTGAAAAGCAAGCATTTATGAAAATAATCTTGTTCTTCGTATAGTCACAGATTGAAATATATTGTATTCTTTTACCTGCTTTTCCCCACTCTTAGTATCGAGTAAGTGGAATCACATTGCATATATTCTTCTGTGACTCTTTCTTTGGCACAACATTCTTTGTCAGCTTCACCTATTTTTTTAAAAGACTTTATTTATTTGAGAGAGAGAGTGAGAGAGCATAATCAGGGGGAAGGGTACAGGGAGAGGGAGAAGCAGACTCCCTGCTGAGCAGGGAGCCTGATGAAGGGATAGATTGGATCGTGATCCAAGCCAAAGGCCATCTTGATATCTTATTGTATTATGTTTGTTGTAATCTTTTTCCTGATATTTTATTGTGATATCTGTTTTTTTTTTAATGTTTGCAGGAGTTCTTAACATGCATTCTGGATTAGACTCCTTATTTGACTACATATGTTGTAAATATAGTCTTCTACTCCATGGTACCTATTTTAAAAACAAATTTTTCTTATTATGAAGACCACTTTTCTTAAAGTATTCTTATATCCTATAAAGAAATTTTCCCTCGTCCAGATATTTATGTTATTTTTATTTTAAATTGTAGTATATTTATTATTTTATATTTACTATATATTTATCTTTGTAAATGATGTCAAATAGGAGTTATATTTCATATTCTATTTCTATAAGGACATATGATACTGGCTAACTGTTGAAAAGCTGTCCTTACCTAATTGCAACACAGTACTTACTAACTTTGTTCAAAACAAGTGATCAATTATGCATATATCTGATGCTGGTTTTTCTATTGCAGTCCATTCTAACCACACTCTTTTAATCATTTTAAATATAAAATAATTATTGATATATGATAGTCCTTTAATTCTCTTCTTGAAGATTACCTTGAGTACTTCTGGCTTTTTCCTTTTAAATAATAGTTTCCAAATGTATAAATCCTTTTTTCAAAAAAAGGAAAAAAAAACAGAATGATAAGAAGGAAACACAAACATCTTAGTAGAGACACAGATTTCTAACTCACTTTTGCAATGGGTTGACATATTTATAATATTGAATTTTCCAATAAAATAATATGAAGTATCCTTTTTTATTTAGATACACTTGTTTCTCTTAATAATGTTTCATAGAATTCTATGAAGGTAAATTATGTATTTAAATACATGTATTCATTAAATGTATTTTATTAAATTTCATCATGTTACTGAAACAATGATTTTTATTTTATTTTCTACAAATTTGTCTGTCATACATAGAAATAAAATAGATGGTTTTAAAGATTTTATTTATTTATTTATTTGAGAGAGAGAGAGAGCATGAGTTGAGGGAGAAACAGAGGGGAGGGAGAGAGAATTTGAAGTAGATTCTTCTGAGCACAGAACCCAAAGTCAGGCTTGATCTAACACAGTGGGATCATAACCTGAGCCAAAACCAGGAGTTGGACACTTTGAGTGAGCCAACCAGGTGCTCCATAAAAATACAATAGATTGTTTTAATATATATCTTATGTGGTATGCGTGCACACACACACACACACACACACACACACACACACACACAGAAATACTATGCAGCCATCAAAAAGAATGAAATCTTGCCATTTGCAATGACATAGAAGGAACTGGAGGCTATTATGCTAAGAGAAATAAGTCAATCACAGAAATATAATTATCATATGATCCTTCTGATATGAGGAATTTGAGAAGCAGGGTAGAGGGCCTTGGGGGGTGGGGGGAAGTGAACATGGGATCCGGGAGAGAGACAAACCATAAGAGACTCTTAATCTCAGGAAGAAAACTGAGGGTTTCAGGGGGGTGGGTATAGGGATTGGGTGGCTGGGTTATGGACATTGGGGAGGTTATATGCTATGGTGAATGCTGTGAATTGTGTAAGACTGATGATTCACAAACCTGCAACCTTGAAGGAAATAATATATTATTTGTATATATACTATATATATTATATTGCATATATAATATTACAATATATTACATGTTAATAAAAATGAAATATTGTTTCATTTAGCAACATTGTATTTAGCAACTTTGCTACCTTAACTGGTCAATTACACTATTTTGATGAACGTTATTTTTAAATTTTATACTTCATATGGGAAAGATGACAGTTACATTTTTTTCTTTCCAATCTTTAAACATGAGAGTTTGTACTCATTTGAACTTCCATTACAATGTTGAATACTAATGGTGATGGTGAGTATCCTTGTCTGTTTTCACTGTCAATGTGAAGTTGTCAGTAATTCACTATTACCTATAACACTTTTTGGCATATATTCTTTTTCATATGGAGACAGTTCCCTTCTATCTTTGTTATGCTGCTCTTGTCTTCAAGGATGGTTGATCTGTATCTATTAAGAACATGGTAAGAAACTTTTTCTTATTAATTAATGAATTATACTGATTGATTTTCAAATTTAAACCAACTTTGCCTTTCAATATGTTTATGATTATATGGGATTATTGGTCTGTAAATTTAATTTCCTGCAGTGTCCTTGTTGAGTTTTTGTGTGTTTTTATGTTTTTTTTAAAGACTTTCTTTTCTTTTTTTTAAGATTTTATTTATTTATTTGACACAGAGAGACAGAGAGAGAGAAAGAGAGTGCGAGCAGGGGGTTGGAGGGAGAGAGAGAAGAGACTCTTCACTGAGCAGGGAGCCCAAAGTGGGGCTCGATCCCAGGATTCTGGGATCATGACCTGAGCGGAAGGCAGATGCTTAATGAACTGAGCCACCCAGGTTCCCCTAAAGACATTATTTTCTCAGAGCAGTTTTATGTTGACAGCAAAAATGAGAAGGTGCAGAAATGTATGCCTACCCTTTGTCTCCACACATGCCTTTCCTCCACCTTTATCCCTAGTTGTCTGCTTTCTAAAAGAGATGAATCTTCATTGACACATCAAAATCATAGTTTACATTCCAGGTGACTCCTGGTATTGTGCGTTCTGGGAATTTGGACAAAACTATAATGACTTGTATCCATCATAGTAGTATTACACAGAGTAGTTTACTGCCCTGAAAATCCTTTGTGCTTCCCGTATTCATCTCACCTCCTCTCCCCACAAAACCCCTGATGTTTTAGTGTCACTATAGTTTTGCTGTTCCCAAAATGTTATATGTTCCAAATCACACAGATTTTCAGCTTTTGCTTGATAACATACATTTTAAGTTTCCTCTATGTCTTTTCATAGCTTGACAGCTCATTTCTTTTTAAAGCTGACTGATACTTCATTGTCTGGGTGTACCACAGTTTATCCATTTGCCTCCTGAGGAGCATCTTGCTTGCTTCCAAGTTTTGGCATGATGAGTAAAGCTGCTATAAATATCTGTGTTTTACGTGCATGTGAGTTTTTAGCTCTTAGGTAAATATAAAGGGACACAATGGCTGGATCAAATAGGAAGTGTGTTTAGTTTTTAAGAAACCACAGTCGCCTTCCACAGTGGCTGTACTCCTCAGCATCCCTTCTCCAGTGAATGGGCGTTTCTCTTGCTCCACATTCTCACCAGCTCCACGCTGCTTAACAATAGCTTTGTCCTTAAAGCAGATTTCAAAAAAAAAAGAAAAAAAAAAAAACATTGACATTATGCAGAATATTATCTTTTAACATATGTATTTGAAGTAAATAATAATAACTGATACTTTCTTCATTTATGAAAATAGTTTTGATATAAAAATGCACTTAATTGTCCTAAACTAGTATGGGTCACATAAAATTGTTAACATTTTTTTAAGATTTTATTTTCATTTATTTGACAGAGAGAGTGCATGAGCAGGGGGAAGGACAGAGAGAGAGGGAGAAGCAGGCTCCCCACTGAGCAGGGAGCCCCACATGGGACTCTATCCCAGGACCCTGCAATGATGACCTGCATTGAAGGCGGACACTTGTAACTGACTGAGCTACCCAGGTGCACCTGCTATTAACATTTTTTATTGTTGACATTTTAGCATTTAGGAAAATGACTCCATAATAACATTAGTGAAAATAATTTGTATCGCATGACCAGAAGATTGGGGAGCTGGGATTTAATTCTGCACCATTTGGTTCCATACTCTTACAGTTTCAGTGTTCCTAAAATATTCTTTACTTTCTTTCTAGACCTGCCTCAGAAGAGATCACAAAGGCATCATGTGCTTAATCTGTACTTTGCCTTTAGATTCCAATGTGGCTGCATCCTCACAAGTCGACTTACCCCATCCATTGTCAGGTAGAATCACTTAAAGGAAGAGAGAGAGAAGATATTTGACTCTTCTCATATTTAAGATTCTCTTGAGATCCATATAATTCTTTTCAGTCTCTACTCTTCATCTGTCTGCTCCTGTGAACATTACCTTCTTATAGAGAAATCAACTTTCTAAATCTTGCAGGTTCTAGGTTTTTTGCTTAATAATCAAAGTTAATATCTAAATGCAGGGAAAATGGGCTTTTCCTGGCAATGCCATATTGTTCTCTTTTCTCTTTTATTCAAATAAATTATCTTTGTACCACACTTGGCACATGTACAGACTTCCCTTATACGCAACATTCAAAGTAACTAACACACTTCAACATTGAGGATTTCTTTCTCAGTTCCTAAATGCCAAATCCTTTGATTCGAACAGTAAACAATGTTCCAATTTAATAAGTGTTTCACAATGCTTATTTAGCAAGTGTTGCCTCCTCTGAACCCAGCATATATTAGATACCTTTTTAATCTTCTCACTACCTCTAATTAAAATGAACAAACTAGTACCTATTATCTGAAGCTCACCCTTCATGGTATGGAGTCTTATAAAATCAAAGCTTTTGGTAGCAAAGAATCTGCTAACAAAAGGTAAAATTTAATATAAGGTTACTGGATAAATCACAAATTTAGCAGAAAAAAATACAGGGTCACAGTTAAATTGAAAATCTGTTCAATAACAGCAGCAACAACAACAAAAAAGTGTTTCATGAAATGTTTGTGATATACTTATGAAAAATAGTGTTTATTGTTCACCTGAAATTCAAATTTTTTTTAAAGACTTTATTTTTTTATTTGACACAGAGAGATCACAAGTAGGCAAAGAGGCAGGCAGAGAGAGAGGAAGAAGCAGGCTCCCTGCCGGAGCAGAGAGCCCGACGAGGGCCTTGATTCCAGGAGCCTGAGATCATGACCTGAGCCGAAGACAGAGGCTTTAACCCACTGAGCCACCCAGGCGCCCTGAAATTCAAATTTAACCGTGCATCTTGTATTTTACCTGGAAACCACATTTAGATAAGTAACACAAACACAAAGATACCCCACCATCAACACTACTAAGAAAGAAATCGCATTTTCTCATTGTTTACAACTGCTGCGACTATTTGAGATTGCTGCCACTATTGGCCACTGTTGCTGCAGTTTTTGGAAATGACTCTGTGACTGAATTTTAGACTGACCTTTTGTGTTTGAGTTATTTCCTTGAGACTTAAACTCTTAGTTAGGGGCTTCATTTGTCTGTGACCTAAACACCAATATGAAAATAAGGGATTTTTATGTTCATTCAGTTCTTTAGTGGAAGAATAGACCCTGTCTCATACCAAGACTTATAAAATTAGGTAGAAGCCAGGTGTGGGAAGGTTCCCCCCTCCAAAACAGTTCATATGTACCATGTTGAACAGCCCAAAATATTTGTTTTCCTTATCGCGTGCTATTCAATGGAAATTACATTAGTTACAGATAATTAACTAGATTTTTAAAAAACTTATCAACAGCAGTTTATTTGCCAAGTGAAGTTGAGAGCCTCCAGGCCATCCCTCAGTCATGGTCAGGGAAGAATTCTAGACAACAGACTCAGACAGTTGAATTTAATGAGGAAGTTAAGTTGGGGGTGGAATCAAAATAATCGGAAGACTGGCATGGGACCGTGAGGGGACTGGCCATCTTTGCCACGTAATGGAGGAAAGGAGAACCACCCTTCCTTTTCAAGGCAAGGTACAGGCTATTTGGCAAGGAGACATAATGGGTGGATCCCCACTGTCAAAGAACATGCTCAGGAAAGCCACTGGAGTCTGTACAATATGGGCATGATTCAGGCCACTTGAGCCATGGAGCTAAGCACTGGGGAAAGTTGAGGGCTCAGGCTGTTGGCAGAAGCTTGTGGTTCACTTGAGATGATGACATTTGTGCATCTCTGCGTGTTGCTTCCACTTCCACTGGACACCAGTGTGCTCTTATTAGCTATGGTCAAGGGACTCCTGATCTGCTGTGGCCCCTGGGGAAGCTCCTTTAGCCATATGTCCCGCAAAGCAGCTTCCTGGTACAGCTAGAATGCTTTTGCCTTCTTGGCTGTCTTCTCAGCCTCCACAGAGCTCTCCTCCTTCTTATTTATTTACTTATTTTAGAGAGAGGGTTGAGGGGCAGAGAGAATCTTAAGCAGGCTCCATGTCCAGCATAGAGCCTGACGTGGCTCAATATGAGACTTGATCTTATAAACCTGAGGTCATAACCCGAGCTGGAATCAAGAGTAGGATACTTAACCAATTCAGCTACTCAGGCACCCCTGGGTATCCTGCTTCTAAAGCAAAGGCTTTGGACTCCTTGCATATTTGCACACTCATCTTCTGCCTCTGGCTGCATAATCAGCTGGGACTTCTCTGCTTTGGTGAGAGCTCCAGCTGGTAGCGCTAGGCTTCTGGCGGCTTCCTCCAGCTCTTTTCTGGGGAGAGTTCCTGCTCCTGCACTGCCACCTGATGGGCCTGCTCCTGCACCCACTCCTGTACCTGCTACTCCTTGATTTCCTTAGCCTTGGCCACCTGAAGCTGACAGGCTGCTCAACCTGTGCTGACCTGGTATTGACCTGGATGCAATTGTGGCCTTCTTCAATTGCAGTTCCTCTCTACCCTGGCCATCTTCCTGCCACTCAGGTACTGAGCCTTTTCCGGATTGGCAGAGGCTTCCTGGATTCCAGAATCTCTTTTGGCTTCCAATTCCCCAGTCCCAGTATTTTTTGAACTTGAGCAGTTGGAGCCTTTCCCAAGGAGTGCAAGTAGTGTTGATTATTGTGAAAGTCCTTCAGGGTATAATTAACCATGCCAGTAGGTCTTAAAGAATTCACAAGAAGTGGTAGCTGTTATTGTAATAAAGAAAAAAAGTCCTTTCTTTTCATTGTTTTGTTCCAGACCATAAACTTCCCTTTTCACATTACTTTTTCAGTTTTTCTGTTACTTGCAACTGGAAGTGACTTAATTTAATTTCAAATGTTTGTGTTTGTGTCTTTCCTTTTAATTCAGTCAAGGAGGTTTTCTTGTGACAGTTCAGTATATTACCGTTTAATCTAGTGAAGTGAATACTCTTTATACCTCAGTTGGAGTGCTAAATTGTGTTATATTTTGGACATTCCATGTGTTAGATAAATCACCACATTTTTGTTTTCTTTGTTTCAGTTTAGCATATGAGAAAAACCTTGCAAAATAACACAATAAACCTTCTACAATAATAATGATCTATTTTTCATTCTTTCTCTGTACCTTTATATAAAAAAATCACACATTTCAGAATGAAAAACCCATACCCCTCTTCTTTCTACACTCATCTTGTAGAAAGTTGTCATTTATGACAATGTATTACAGTAGGGGATTTGAAGGGGCCAGAAAAAATCATTAATTGATAATTATGATAAACTTTCATATATAATTAGCACAACTTTACACAAATCTGGGAGTAACTACTGCAATCTAAAAAGCTAGAAGTCAAAAAACAGATGAAGGCAGTAAGTGAGAAAAGAAGATTATTTTTTTAAGTTTATTGATTTCATATGCAGAGGCTATGCTATATACCTTAGAACTCATACTTGAGGGGTGCCTGGGTGGCTCAGTCATTAAGTGTCTGCCTTCCGCTTGGGTCATGATCCCAGGGTCTTAGGATCAAACCCCGCATTGGGCTCTCTACTCAGTGGGAAGTCTGCTTCTCCCTTTCTCACCCCCCCTGCTTATGTTCCTTCTCTCGATATGCCTCTCTCTGTCAAATAAATAAATAAAATATTTAAAAAAAAGAAATCATACTTGAGAGGTAATTAATAGGAAACATTGTTCTCTCATTCATAACTGGTTATGATCTTTGGAGTCTAGAAATATTTCTTTGGAATAATAAGTTAAGCGGAAAGACATTAAATGGCTACTTCTTTTATTCAAAATTTATGTCCACTAACTATATTATAAATACACAATTTTTATATATTTATTGCAGTATCTTCTATTACCAAAACAAATAAAATATCAATGAGTAGGCACTAAAATTCTAGAATGGGATACTAAGGAGTAATCTGCATCAGGAATTTCTTGCACATTTACTAATGGAACAGACAGACATCTATAGTGATTAAAATTATGAAAGACTTTAAGGGCATTTATTTAAACCATAAAAATTGAAGTGTATTATCATATTATGATTTCTCTGGTTCCTACAATCTGAATGCTTATTGATCAAATAACTTGATCATTTAATAATCACTGTTTTGCCTTTTTATTGACACAAAAATGTCCACATGTACTATTTAATAGCAGAGATGACACCAATTTAAATATCCACAAAGATAGCCAGAAACAGAATTCAGGCAAACAAAATATATCTCCCTGTGATAATAATTATGCTACCATAATTTCCAATCGCCCAAGGCCACTTCTGGATAACATACAGAAATAATCCAGTCTAACAATTTCCAAATTAGCCTACAATCAACTTTTAACAAAAGACCTGCCATCATAATGGATCAGATAATAGCCCACACTGGGACTTTTTATGCCCCACTTTCAGTCAGAACATATGACTAAATTTTCCTGTTGCAAGGAAGATGCTGCGAATTTAATCAAGGCCTACAATATCACAGTACAGTACTGTGGCTCAATTCTAACTTGATATGGGTTACCTAAAAGAAAAAAAAAAAAAAAAAGTGGACATTTGGTCCCAGGGTTAATTAGACTGGGTCAAGCTGGGAAGGCATTTTAATTACTCAACTTGCCATTTGAGTAAGCTTACTTTCTTGGCAGTCAGAAATTAGTAACAATAAATTAACAATAATAAGAGTAATAAAAATACAGTATGGCTACATTAGAAAAAATAAAAAAATTTTCCAATGTAGTGGTTATGATTTACACTATAAGAGGCTAAATATGAAATGCATCAGAGACAATGAATACTAACGGTATAAGAAAAAATTAAGATGTAATATTATTTTATTAGGAACCAAATCCTATAACTAAGAAGAAAAAAAAACTTATTTAATAAGACTTTAGGTAAAATATGACTGTGAATATTGTTTCTTGATTGAAATAATGTATATAATATATATTATCATAAGAGGACAGTTATTTTACAACCAAATGAGATAAAACTTTTTTGGCTATTATCTAAATAGCAACAACTCAGTGCCCTAATATAAACACTTTGCTTTGACATATTTCATCAGAAAATCAAACAAAACAAAAAATGTAAAGACAGAAAAAAAGAAAAAACACCCTAAAACACAAAAACACACACTCATGGTGACTACATCTATCTTAGTGAGCACTGAGTAATTTATAGAATTGCTGACTCATTATGATGTACACCTAAAATTAATATAGCATAACATGTTAATTATACAACAAATAAAAAAAGAAGGAAAAAAACACACTCAAAAACTCACCGCAGTCACATACTTCCAGCATGCATCATGAATGGCATCATTAATAACTATGTAAGGCTGGGGCAGGTAGCCTGGCTGGTCAAAAATTTAAGCATGTACTGTCAATACATAGGTGTTTGTAATGTCAATAAAAACACATTCTTTTTTACAAGAATGAATTGATGGGAAAATAAGATCTCTGGATCCACTGTCTTTCCTATATTTTTTGAATTTGAGATTCATATCTATAGCCTCTACAGTTTGATATGTTATCATATATTTATTTTATACATGAATATGCCATTGAGCTCTAACAAGGCAGTCTAATAATGACTTGTAATTTCCCTCACATGAAAAGTCTAATAAACTGTGCTTTGATATATTTCCTCTTTTTATAGAGTAGAAAATTCTGACAGCCTATCAGTGCTCCCTAAAATAATTAGAAAAGCCATCAAAATACAGATATGATCTGTTTGAAGGCAACAAAGAGCTAACTGTGCCAATCAGAATTAGAGGGGCAAAGGCACAAAGCAGGAGAAATCTTGGAGTGGTCACCTATCTCTTATAGCTACGTCTACTCTAAGAGAATTCTCTAATTCTGCTTAGAGGAGGAGGTTGAAGATCCAGATGATAGCCCAGGGAGTAGCACTGTGACTAGACAAAGATGACAGATGAATTTCTGGTGGAGACATGGAAGCTGAAAGACATGACTGATTTCCATCTTAATACAGTTGCTGAATACTGAAGTGACCTGAGATTTATGACTAAAATCATCAACCAAAAGTCTCTGACAAGCAAATAGGACATTTTTGGAAGCTTTATTAGGCAAATACTGGAGTTTAAAAACAATTAGAGTCATGGGCCGCAAAATAAAAGAGGATTATAGTTGAAAACTCTGGAATCCCAAGCGCAAATCCAAAGTAAACCTAGATTTATAGAGATTGCAATATAGCTTAAACTCAACACAGTCCTTAATTAATGATCATAGACATCACTCTATTTGCCTAAAAGAAGGAAAGGTTAATTATTTCCAAAAGAGGATAACATTGTCTGAAGATTGTCAAATTTTTCTTTTTTTTTAAATCTCTAGCATTGTCAAACTTTAGTAGATTAACAGAGACGTCTGTGTGGCTCAGTTGGTTAAGCGTCTGACTTCTGCTCAGGTCATGATCCCAGTGTCCTAGAATGAAGTCCCACATCAGTCTCCTTGCTCAGTGGGGAGCCTGATTCTCTCTCTGCCTCCTGCTTCCCCTGCTTGTGCTTTCTCTCTCTTTCTCTGTCAAATAAATAAATAAAATCTTAAAATAAAATCTCTACTAGGCTCACAAATATATTACACACATAAATACAAACACAAAAACGTACCACTTGATTAGAAATCAAAGAAAAAAATACAATTATACCCACAGGTAACTCATGTATTGAGGCTACCTAACAAAGAGAAAACAAATCACAATTAGTAGTTTCCAGAATATATAGAAAATTAGAAAATAGAAAAAAATGCATGGAAGATTTAACAATGAATTGGGATCTGACAAAATGAATTTATATATATAAAATATATATATATATATATCTTTTATTTTTTATTTTTTTAGTGTTCCAAGATTCATTGTTTATGCCCCACACCCAGCACTCCATGCACTACATGCCCTCAGTACCCACCATCAGGCTCTCCCATCCCCCGACCCCCTTCCCTTCAAGACCCTCAGTTTGTTTCTGAGTCCAAAGTCTCTCATGTTTCATGTCTCTCCCTGAATTACCCTACTTCCCATTTCCTTTCCTTCACCTACTGTCCTCTAAATTACCCCTTGTGCACCACATGTAAGTGAAAACATGTGATACTTGACTTTCTCTACTTGACTTATTTCACTCAGCATAATCTCTTCCAATCCAGTCCTTGTTGCTACAAAAGTTGGATATTCATCATCCTTTCTGATGGAGGCCTCGTATTCCATTGTATATATATACCACTTCTTCTTTATCCATTCATCTGTTGAAGGGCACCTTGGCTCTTTCCACAGTTGAGCAATTGTGGCCATTGCTGCAATGAACATTGGGGTACATATGGCCCTTCTTTTCAATACCTCTGTATCTTTGGGATAAATACACAGTAGTGCAATTGCAGGGTCATAGGGTAGCTCTATCTTTAATTTCTTAAGGAATCTCCACACTGTTTTCCAAAGTGGCTGCACCAACTTGTATTCCCACCAACAGTGTAAGAGGGTTCCCCTTTCTCCTAAGTCTCTCCAACACTTGTTGTTTCCTGTCTTATTAATTTTGACCATTCTGGCTGGTGTAAGGTGGTATCTCAGTGTGGTTTTGATTTGAATTTCTATGATAGCTGGTGATGATGAACATTTTCTCATGTGTCTGTTAGCCATCTATATATCTTCTATGGAGAAGTGACTCTTCATGTCTCCTGCCCATTCTTTGATATATTCATCTTCTTTTTGGATGTTAAGTTTGAGTAGTTCTTTATAGATCTTGGATATCAGCCCTTTGTCTATAGTGTCATTTGCAAATATCTTCTCCCATTCCATGGGTTGCCTCTTTGTTTTGTTGACTGTTTCCTTTGCTGTGCAGAAGCTTTTTATTTTGATGAAGTCCCAAAAGTTCATTTTCCCTTTTCAGTTGCATTCTTATACACTAACAATAAAAATGTAGAAAGGGAAATTAGAGAATTGATTCCATTTACGATAGCACCAAAAATTATAAGATATTTAGGAATAAGCCTAACCAAAGAAGTTAAAGATCTGTACTTGAGGAACTACAGAATACTCATGAAAGAAATTGAAGAAGACACAAAAAGATGGAAGAGCATTCCATGCTCATGGATCAGAAGAATAAACATTGTCAAAATGTCTATACTGCCCAGAGCAATCTACCCTTTCAATGCCATTCTGATCAAAATTCCACCAACATTTTTCAAAACGTTGGAACAAACCATCCTAAAATTTATATGGGACCAAAAAAGACCCTGAATCGCTAAGGAATTGTTAAAGAAGAAAAACAGCTGGGGGCATCATGTTACCCGACTTCAAGCTTTATTACAAAGCTGTGATCACCAAGACAGCACGTTACTGGCACAAAAACAAACAAATAGACCAATGGAACAGAGTACAGAGTCCAGATATGGACCCACAAATCTATGGTCAAATCATCTTCGACAAAGGAGGAAAAATTATCCAGGGGAAAAAAGACAATCTCTTCAATAAATGGTGCTGGGAAAATTGGACAGTTACATATAGAAGAATGAAGGTAGACCATTCTCTTACACCACACACAAAGGCAAACTCGAAATGGATGAAAGAACTCAATGTGAGGCAGGAATCCATCAAAATCTTAGAAGAATTTGACATCGGCCACAGCAACTTCTTTCAAGACACATCTCCAAAGGCAAAGGAGACAAAAGCAAAATGAATTTTAAAAATCTAAATGTTCTAGGACATATGGAATTAAGAATCTGAAAGTAATTTAACAGATCACATTCAACAACAACAACAAAAAAAATAGAAAAAAAAGAACTGGGAAATACCCCACTTGAAAGTTTCCAAATAGAAACATAGGCATAGAAAAGAGAGAGAGATAATTTGTGTAAAATATATTGTTACTCTTGAGTTGCATTTTCGTTAACAGGTGTTTTATTTCCTCATTCCAATTCTCAATCTAGTTGCTACTCAGTGGTTATAAGGAATCTGGTAGATCTGTACAAAATTTTGTGTTTTGTGCATTTTTTCCACTTTGCTTTCAATGAAATATGTATACTGAACCCAGTGAGACACATTGAGGCACAATCCTTTATTCCAAATTCTTATTTCTTTCTCAAATGCTTTTGGTCAGACAAAAAGCAACCTCTGAACTAGAGCTATGTCTTCTCTGTACCCATTTGAAGCCACTTGGGGCTAGTGCTGACTATTTCCTATAACTTTTCCCCCAAGATTCTTCTGAAATTCTCTTTAGATAATTTCTTTCTCCTGCTTCCTCTTCTTCTTCTTCTCTCCTCCGCCTCCTCTCCCTCCTCCTCCTCCCCTTCCCTCTTCTTCCTCCCCTTCCCCCTCCTCATTCTCTTCCTCCTCCTCCTCCTCCTCCTCCTCCTTCTTGTTCTTCTCCCTCTTATCATTATTATTACTAAGTATGCTCCACACCCAGCATGGACTCCTGAACTCATCACCCTGAGATCAAGACCTGATCTGAGATTGAGAGTCTGACATTTGACTGCCGGAGACACTGAGGCACCTCATTTCTTTATGATTTTTGAACATCATTTACTGCATTAGCGGCTTTAGTTTGTGATTAAGGAATGTATTGTTCTATTGATATGATATAGCCCAAGTGCCTCTATGCCTTATCATTAATGTATTCAAATAGTTGGGTGCCTGCGTGGTTCAGTTGGTTAAGTGACTGCCTTCGGCTCAGGTCATGATCCCGGAGGCCTGGGATCGAGCCCCACATCGAGCCCCACATCGGGCTCCCTGCTCGGCGGGAAGACTGCTTCTCCCTCTCTCACTCCCTCTGCTTGTGTTCCCTCTCTGGCTGTGTTTCTTTCTGTCAAATAAATAAAATCTTTAAAAAATAAAATGTGTATATATATATATATATATATATATATATATATATATATATATTCAAATAGCAACCTCCAAGGATCAGAAGGCAATCTGATTTTTGTTTGTTTGTTTTGCTTGTTTTTTAAAGATTTTATTTATTTATTTGACACAGAGAGAGATCACAAGTAGGCAGAGACGCAGGCAGAAAAAAGGAAGCAAGCTCTCCGCTGAGCAGAGAGCCTGACGTGGGCTTCAACCCAGGACCTTAAGATCATGACCTGAGCTGAAGGCAAAGGCTTTAACCCACTGAGCCACCCAGGTGCCTGGCAATCTGCTTTTGAATTCTAAACACCATCTGAATCAGTAACTGCATTTTTTTTCTTTTCTTTTCTGGAGTTGAAGGAAGCTGCATAGCCGAATATAATTCTTCCCTCATGTTCTCCACAGAAATGTCTATGACTGTGTTCCCCTTGGAGAACTGTTTTAATTTACCCAATTAAAGAGGTCCATTTGTTGTCAATAAGCATAGATCTTCGGTCATATCATATGATTTTAAATATCCAAATATCACCAGCTGGGGACAAGGATCTAGGTGTTCCTGTACAACTCTATATACTCCCCCCAATTCTGCCGATTTTCAAGTCTCACTTTTTAACTTCTGTATGCAAAATGGTAATAGATTTCCAACAGAAATGTCAAAATGAGATTTGGAAGATTCCACTGGTAAACTGGCTTGCTTTTTGTTTTTGACAAACTTTCAAGTTTTGGTCCAGTCAGCAAACAAGATAGTGAAGTTCTTTTGGGGTTTTATTGGTTCCAAGAGGGAGGGCTATAAACAGCTCACAGATAAGATGATGGCCACCTACAATTATGGATGACCCTCTTTGTATGGATGTTAATAGGATACATGATGTATATGTGTCCACTAAAATCTACATAGTAGATTTACATGTAGTACTAATTTACATTTAGTACTACATGTAGTACTAAAATACTACATAGTATTGTAGTACTTTATTGTTAGAAGAATGCAGCAGTATGTCTGTATATCATCTTGTTTGTGGAACATCTTTCTTGGGCCATGCTCAAGCTATTCTAATAATTTGACAGAATCATTTGGGCTCGGTACGTTAAATAGTTTAATTTACCATTATTTATGGATCCCAATATATATTGTATATATGCTGTAACATTCAGTTATATATGCTATTCCATTTCCAAAATTTCTTGGCTATCTTTCCTGCAAAAGATAATGCCATGATATAATCAATGTAATGAATCAAGTCTATACTTCTCATATCATCAGGATGTAAAAGTACACTGGAAAATTCAGACATTCTAAGGAAAGAATGGTGAATGAAATGACTCAAGTGGGAGGGGGAAGAAAGGAAAGACAAAGAGAAGAATATGTGCTTAGTTTTTTCAAAATTGAGAGGGAACATAAAAGGAAACCTTAGCCAACGCTATGACAGCCTAACAGTCAATTTTATACTTTAGCCTGTCATCATATCTGGCAGCAGATGCTATTAGAGAAAGTATGTAATTCATGCCATCAGAGTAAGCATTACTTTTTGGGAACCATTTAGTTTTTTTAGAGGCCAGTGGGGACTCTCACAAGTGGAGATATTTTGGGTCTAGTATGCCTACTTCTGCCATCCTTTCACTGAATATGAAATTTCTGCTTTCAAAAATTCCTAAAGTTTCTATTTAGCAAAGTTCAGACTTGCCCAACATCCAACTATAATTGTTCCCATTGTAGTCCCATGTATTCTAATTATGGACTCTGTACCATTCGATTGTACAGGTTAAGCATAACACTGCTTCCATAGTGTGAATTTACCTTCCAGATTTCATTTTAGTATATTTTCCCAGTATATTGTGCACCAAAATCTATTTCTCCCCAAATTTGTGTTTTCTACCCTAGGTTATTTAACTTTAACTATAGAGTTCAGCCTTGGAGCCCCAGCTTTGGTGAAATGATACTCTTCCTCACATCATTTATCTGCTACCACTAGCACACTGAAGGGTTGCATTTATTTAGTACCCTGGTCTAACATCTTGGTGTTTTTTGTTTGTTCATACGTCTGTTTTAATCTCCTTTAGCAACATTGGAATAAAGTGTATCCAAAAAGATGAAGGGCGTGTATTTGACAGGTTCTTTTTGATGCTGTGCCTGGCCAGAGTTTGGTTTTTCTCCATTCAGATGACAACAATGACCCACTAGCTTTTTGCAACAACCACATCAGTCTTCTCTTTTTTAATCACGCATTATTGATTTAATCTTTCATTTCCACTCAGTTGACTTCTTATTTCCATTATTATCATTATTTTTATGTCAACCATCCTCCTTCTTTTGAATGACTCAAACTTTGTTAATACCGTCGAAGACCTTACTGCGTAGTGACAGTTTAGCCCAGGTTCCAGTATGGTCTCTTAGGCTCTCAAAAGGAGAATTAAATAGCGGTTCATTCATGGGGTGATGGCAGGCTGTCTCATAGTTTCTATCATCGGTTAGATCACAGGCATATTATTTGACTTGCTTCTTTACTCATCACTGTGTAGTCCATCTTATGTTATAGTACCTAGAACTGTTTTTGCAGTTGTGACAAGTTGCCACAAATTTAGCAGCTTAAAACAATTTAATTTTATTATCTTGTATTCTCAGAAGTCAGAATGACAAAAATGCATCTTATGGGGCTAAAATTAAGATGTCAAGAGAGCTATATTCCTTCAAGTGGCTCTGGAGAAGAATCCATTTACTGCCCTTTCAGTTTCTAGAGTTTGCCTGTATTTCTCAGCTCCTGGACACTTTATTCCAACAAACTTGTACTTCTACTATCTTTCTTTGTCTGACCCTGAAGCTCTTGCTTTCCTCTTGTAAGCACTCCTGTCATTACATTGTTCCCACTCAGATAATTCAGGAAAATCTCAAGGTCCTTAATCAATTAATCACTTAATCATATCGGTGATTCTTTTGCCATAAAAAGTAAAATATACATAGATTTTGGGGATTAAGAAAGAGTATGTTGGAGGGAGGCCTTATTTTTCTTGCCACAGTTTCAAATATGTTTCAACTACTTTGATTTGGTTTACTTTGTCTTCTATATTAGTGGAAGTAACTATACTTAGGGATGGACAGCAACCAGAAAATGATATTTCATAGCCACTTTCTACTTTTTATGCTTCTCCCCCACCCTTTGCAATCTACCCTGTGATGTCCATTCTCCCTTTTATGTAGCAGTGGTCATGGGTTTGCACTGACAATCAGATTCATGAGAAAATATAGGCTTCTTCCATCCAAGTTTATTTACCTAAAAGCCAAGAGAGGATACTCTCTTTTTCTTAGCTAAAGTCTGTTACTAGTAGTCTCTATTTCCAGAGGCCCAGATATTCTGGACTCAAAGTGTGTGTAATTATAAAAGATGAACATAATTGTTTGAGGAAGAGGTCAGCTCAAAAGAGTCATGGTTTCCCTTCAGTGATTACCCTAGCCGGTCACATTATTCCCTTAAGGCTATATGACTAGCTAGCTATAAAATTCTCAAGGGATACATAATAATGCCCATTTTCTAGTGCAGTTGCATCTAATTATATCCAGTTATTCATTACTTGAAAAACAATGTTGACAATGAGGTACAGATTCTGAGTTCAGTACGTAGACCTGAGCTGGATTCTCAGTTATCATTGATCCAATATTATCAAATCTTAATAGTTCCTTGAGTTAATGTTGCAAAGTGAATTTAATCAAGAATCAAATTTTCAGGTATCCGTAATGTTAGAGGAAATTCTACCAAATTAGGCATATACCCTTTCTTTTTCATATCTTCCATTGGACTTTGGTGAAATGCATATCCATTACAATTTCAAATATTGGCTTTTTGTATCCTCTCTCCTCATATTATTGGATTCCAATTACCCATTTTTGGGCTTTCATTAATTTCCACAATTCTTTAGTCTCCTCCTTCTCTTAACCTTGGATGCTCTACTTTTGCTTTACTGACATTGCTTTCATTGGGAGGCAAGATATACATTCCTCTCATTGAACCTGAGGTTGGCCTTATGGACTGCTTAGATTCTTCAAGTCTAAGCTAAAGGGATATTATATGGCTTTTGAAAATAAGTCATAAAAACATTAGCTTCCAACTTCCTCACTCTAAAAGTAGTTGCACTTGGAACCCAACCACCTTCCTGTGAGGAAGTCAACCTGGAGAGTCAATATGGATTCACCATAGTAAATAAATATGGTTTTGCTCAGCATCTTCCTTCAGACATGTGAATTAGCAATTCTCCAAATGCCTTTATGTTCGGAGTCTTACAGTGACATCCAAGAACATAATATATTGTTTTATTTTAAGGTTTTACTTACTTATATCTTTCAAATTAGTAAAAAATAAAATAAAATCTCTCTCTCAAATAATAGCAAGAGAGAGAACAAGGTAGAGTTGGGGGGAGAGGAAGAGAGAGAAGCAGACTCCCACTGAGCAGGAAGGCCAATGCAGGGCTCAATCCCAGGACCTTGGGATTGTGACCTGAGCTGAAGGCAGACACTTAACAGACTGAACCACTCAGGTGCCCCAATAGATTGTTTTGTTTTGTTTTGTTTTGCTGAGGTGATTTGTTCACAATTTTGAGGGAAGCTTTGAAATAATTTGCTACTCTGCCATTATAACTATAAAAGGGGATGATAAGGGAATGAAGGACAGGCTACCTGGACTGACCAAATGTGTGTTTTATCTAAATATGAAGAATAGTAAATGGGAAATTCTTTGGAAAGGTTTCATATGTGTTGGTGAGAATGGGGGCATAGGGGACCATAAAATTCTCTGTCTCTGTTACATCACAAAAATTTGCCATTCTCTTGCCAAATACAATTACACCAGGTGTCAGACGGTACTTACTATCCTCACAGAGGGAGGTTTCTGCTCTGGACAGTATTTTAATTCCTCAGAATAACACAAAAGTAGATTGAAGAATGATTTCCTTTGACAGCCCAAACTAGACTTAATGATATGTGCACCCAAACTCCCAGGGGTGAAGTCAACCCCATTATTTTATTTTTATTTTTCCAACACAAATCCTTCTAGAGACCAAACCGAAAAGGAAACTCTGGTAGGTCTATTCCTGAGCCTACCCACTGACGGTAGCCCATATGGATGGCTCAAAGACTCCCATTCAGAATGTCAAGTCTACATAATAATAGGTAATAAATGGAAAAGGCAGGGAAATTGTCACAGAAAGTAATGACGTCTATAAATGGAAAATGATGCCAAGAAAGGATACCATTACTCTCTTCAAAGAATTTATATCAGAATAAAAAAAATATTCGCACTTGTTTCTCTCAGTTGTGGTGCCAATCCATGGCCAATTCCCAAAGACATCCCTGATTTGTTACCCTCTGAGAAGAATTGAATAAATTCAAGCTATGAAATTTACCTGACAAGTGTACTTTGATGATTTGAAGGAAAGGCATCAATCTGTGTCCTGTGATATTTCACTTGCATACAGTAGTGTGGAAATTTTCATTTGGGTTATATATTCTTTTCTTATTTTTATAATATTGGTTCCTATTCAGCCCAGAGATAAATATTCTCTCTGAGCATGACTAGATTTACTCTGACTGGCATACGACATTTGATGCATGTGTTGCTGTGAATCAGGATGACATTCTGTTCAGGCAATTTTCTAGGTATGAAGGACAACACATTTCCTGGGGGACACAATCCTAATAGGCAAATACATTATACTTGAATTGCTTCAGTGCTTCAGTATTCAATAGACATAGCATTTGTAGTAACTTAATCAACACTGGTCCCAATTCATAGGGCATTGGGGATCTTGGAAACTAGACTGACTGTGTGGCTTTAAGAGGACATGTATTACCTGGAGATCTGAGCACAATGATGACAAAATAAGCCCTGGATGGAGATACTACTGTTATTCACTTCCAGGAAATTCGATATGTTTGGTAGTCAACCTAAAAATCTGACAAAGCTAAATACGACTATTTCAAAACTAGCATTGCATTAATTTCATTGAAAATCCTAGAGAGGGTGTATACATTCACTAAAGAAAATATTGATAATGTGTTAATTACAATATGCTCTGACGTATTTAAAGGACATGGCTGGGAATGCTGCAATCTCAGGATAATGAATTCGATTTGGTGGAATCCCATGGTCTGTGGATATCATACAAAACCTCCACTATCAATTGTGCTATTTACCACTGCCCCTCTTTACCACTGTGGTTCAGTTTAATAGGAACTTATATTTCCTAGTGTAATTGGTTAAACCAATGAGATTAATGACCAACACTGTATTGACTCCATGTAAGGCAGACAAGTGAACTTCCTCAATGATATTGGGAGAAATATGTCAAAGGAAAACATGAGTTTTGCAGATTAGTTATAGTTAAACTTCCAGATAAGACGGAACTTAGAGTTTACCAAGTAGTGGGCTCTAAGGACTCTCAGGAGATGTACAGTACATGGGAAAGAGCATTTTTGTTTGTTTGTTTGTTTTCCAAGAAGAATTAAAACACTGACATTATTAACCAATGTGTGGTGTGTTAATCGTTATACTAATACTTCAATAACTCTATAGGGTAAAAAAAAACGTATTTGGGGCTGAAATGAATAGTTAAATAAGAATAAAATTCTGTAGAAAACAATCTCCAAGGAAAACATGCCTTTTGAATATATGACTTAAAACTTAAACTGATATAATATACACGGAGACTAATAACAGAAAAAGGAAGAAACAAATTTAGCTTTGGTAAAGTTATACACATACAGGTAAATACTTCTTTAAACATCTATAGAAATTTGCAAGTAATAATAGGTGAAGTTATGTGAAAAATAGTCCAGCTTGTAAAGGACTATCAGAAAGCTTATTAGGACTATGGTCATGTTTAATGTTTTTAACAAGAGAATTCTAATTCTGTAATATTTTCCCCTGAAGAGTTTTTGTTTTTGTTTTCAATTTTCTGGATAAGCTGTAATAAGGATATCAAGGTAAACCTTGATGGATGGCTTAGGGAGGGAGTGAAAAAAAGAAACAGATGAAAAGAAGCTCTAAGATTCTTATTACAGCCCAGGATGCATGAAGCTTTTGCCCATGTTTGAACACTTTGTATAATCTTTACTCATGGAACCACACAGGGCTGCCTGTATCTACTTTATCCAAGATGAAGGAGAATCTGAACAAAGACTAGATGCCAGACCAAGCACCCGTAATTCCTTGTTGAGATTGTTCATTGGATAACTAAGAAGGATAAATTGCGGTTTGCCTGGGGAATGGAAATGAGTCACATTTCCTTGAGTGGGTTATATGACTAAGCCAAAGAAATCCCATGGTGCATGGCTTTCTGGAGATGAGATTTCTACGAACACTCAGCCTCTGGTCTTGTGAACATCTAGAGCCAATATGGAATGATTACAACATCAGATCATGGGAGTCAGGAGATCATTGAGTTGCTGTTACTGAACATTCTTTGCTTTTTATCCTGTATCTTTTCTTAAAGCTCAGTAAATGTGGTGTCAGGTGAAGATACTGTTTTTATGACCAAATAGCAAAGCTGCATCAACTTCTTTTACTGCTTATAGGGCATCATCATCAATCTGTGGGATGAAGACCATCAATAAGTCATAAACCAAATAATTACAAACATACCAAGATATATCATAATAAGATAACCAGACATCAGAAACCTGGTGACTCAGTTGGTTAATCCTCTGCCTTAGCCTCAGGTCATGATCCCAGGGTCCTGGGATCGAGTTCCACATTGGGGTCCCTGTTCAGCAGGGCACCTGCTTCTCCCTTTCCCTCTACCTCAGTTCCCCCTGCTTAAGCCCCACTCCTCTATCTATCAAATAAATAAATAAAATCTTAAAAAAAAAGACAACAAGACATCAAAAACACTACCTTCAAACTATCCAGAAAAAGTACATGTATAATACTGTCAAAGGAGCTGTTATATAATTGACAGCTGAGTTTTCAAGAATATTTATTTCAAGTGAACATAGAAAATTTACCAAAAGTGCTTATATTTGCTAGGCCGTAAAGCAAGTTTTAACAAATGTACAATGTTAAAATTATTCACAGTATGTTATCTGACCAAATTGACCATAAACAAGTCTCAACAAGTTTCAAAGCATTGAAATTATCCAGGATATTATCTTTTGACATATAATTTCAAAAAGAAAAGTAAGCACTAATACTTTAGTCATTTAGTTAAACTGATGTAAGGGAATATTTTGTCATGATGAAAATATTCTTAAGCTAGATTGTAGTGATGATTGCATACTGTGTAAATTAACTGAATTCTTTGAAATATATATTATAAGGGGTGACCTGTATGTTATACGTGTATGATTTTACCATTTTTATTCTGTTTAAGTATTTATAAAAAATAAAATAGATATAAAGACATTTTTAGAGTTAATCAAGCCCACAATATCCCAAACATGGTTTTACCCTGAGCTCCCTAAATGCTGAAGTAAATTTTCCTACTATGTGATTTTTAAAAATATGTAAGTATCTAGTATGGATAGAATATTGATAATATATAATATGAAGTTTGGAAATACTTGACTTATAAAGAAGCAAAGTTTTTTTCAAGGTTGCTAATATGCTTAATACCTTCATACCTCTTAATGTAATGGAAGATATTAATCTCTTAAGTTGAAAAAATCACCATCATTTGACTAGATATTGAAACCATTTCATTAAATTTAAAGATAATCTTTGTCTTTTCAGATTTTTTATCACAGATTTTGTTGTCAAAAAGAATAAAATAAGTGAGAAAAATCAGTAAGACCACTTCTAAATATTGGCTTTTATTCTGAATGATGTAATATGGGAATGATTCCAAAGAGAGTGTTCTTTAGTTTGGGGAATAACAGTATAGTCATAGCAAGAAGGGTCAGCCAAATTTCAACTACTTTTGAGAATAGGCCATCAAAGAAGAGTTTTAGAAGATAAAGGAATTATTCTTGTAGTTTTGTACCTTTTGGTTGTTTGGATAATAATATGGAATTAACAAAAAAGATAGGGAGGAACAAAAGGAATGTGTGACATTTTTTTCAATTCTATTAGGAGTCCTGCCAGAGAGAAAAATATAGTAAATCCCAACTACGCATCAACCACTTTAGCAATTATCAACAATTTGACTTTTTTTTTCATTTTTATTCATCCACACATTCAATCTTAAATATTTAATTAGTTAGATAACATATCATTCACTCATTTACCTATTTCATTTAACTACTTCATTTGATTAGCTGAACTATGTTTTACTGGGTATTTTAAAGAAAACATCAGCACACACTGTGCTATCATTCACAAAATTACTAAAATTTGTTAATATCGTTTATATTCAGTTCATAACCACAGCTTCTGTTAGGTTAAAAAATGCATGTCTGTTTGAATTAGGATACAAGAAAAGGTCTACACATTAAAATTAGATGATATATATCTTAAATAATCTGCATTTTCCAATAATCTCTCTATTTTCTAAAGCTATTTATTTGTTAAAGAATCAAGTCATTGAAATTGTAAAAGTCCACCACTTTATTAATAGTAGGCTAATTAAAACTTTTTACTGAAAGATATAAACTTCCATTATGCAACATATCTTTAGTGGTATGTCACAAACTTTTAAAATACTAAAATTATAACAAAGAATCTGTTGAATTGTAAAGCAGAATGTTTCATAAAATGGCATTTATGCATTAATGGCCTGTGGGGCATATCGAGGGGGCAGAAAGAAGCTCTCATGTAAAACTAAGCTAACTGATATTCAGTTAAGTATTTGCAATTACAGTCGCTTCCCAACCAAATAAGAAATAATTGTCAACACTGCCAAAGCTAAGATCTATATGAATTAATAAGCAAAGCATACTGCAGCCATATGCAAAATAGGATTATTAGTTACTTTTATTATACAAATTCTTTTTAACATTCAATATAAAAATCAGATTGACAAAATGAGGGAGATTAGAAGATTTCATGTAACACTGGAGACAGCATTTAGATCCATACAATTTTAATTATGATGATATAACATATCAGCTTCAACCTAAATATTTATATCAGTTAGGAGCCACCAAGGCTCCTGAAAATACTGAACTTTTCTTAGTATGAACACGTAATATTTTAATAATTTATTGTCCAATCCAAAAATGGGTAAACCACTGTTTTATAAAATTTAGGGAAGATGACTATGCGATTTTTTTTACCCAATGATTACGGAAGGAAGGATTCCCTTAGATTTAAGAAATATTTATAAATCAATTTATTTTCACAGTTTTTAAGTTGAGGTAAACTTCACATTCATAAAGTAACCATTTTAACATGAACAATTCAGTGACTTTTAATAGATTCAAAATGGTGTATGCCTGCCATCTCTGCCTAGTTTCAGAACATTTTGTCACCCCAAAAAGAAAGCCTACACCCAGTAAGCACTTGTTTCCCATCCCCCTGCCCAGCCCTCCAGTCCCTAGGACCACCATTTGAACATGAAAGAGTACATGCATTTTTACAGGAATCATTTGTTTACATAGGAAACATTTGAAAGTATATTATGTACTTAAAATAATTATATGCTAAAAAGGAAAATATGAGTTTTACAAGCTATGTAAAAGCTATCACACGATAGTACACATTATGATGCTTATCTCAGTGAGAAAACACTAAAAGTTTTGCTTCAGTTTTATAACGGTGCACCATTAAGTGATAAATGATCTATAACATCCACATTAACATATTTATTTTTATATTATTAATGGGAAATATATATATATGTAAAGTGATGCATCAATGTGCTATAATCTTCTGATTGTTTTTACTGGTATCCTCTTATTCGATGTCCACAATAATCATTTTTAGTAGTTGTGACACTTTAATTTTTGATACACAAAGTTTATTCTGGGACATATCCAAGGACACATATTTAGAGGGTGGTGAAACTGGAACTAAAGTCCAGACATCCTGTCTGAAATGTAGTGATACTTGCACTACACTATGTTAGATGCTTGTATGTGCATATGCTAGATATATACCTGTGTGTGTCTTCAATCAGTTTACACTAGAAAATTAAGTTTCATATGCATGTTGATGCAATAAGGAAATAACTACAACCAATGCACCAGCATATGGAAGCTCCCTGAGTTATCACTTCACCACTTGTCAGGTAATTGAAAAATAATGAAAATATGAACCACAACTTTGTGTCACAGTATTATATTCAAATTAGTCCTTAAAATTTCATATGGAATTCCTGATAAACTTTGAAGAGTTAACCCTTAGTAGTTATGGCATTGTTAGGATTCAATTGTTAAACATATAATCCAGCAGAAAATAGAGATATGACCATAGGGTGGCCAAAGTCCAAAGCAAGGGGATAGTATATGGGCACTGGAACAGAATGACCTGGAGAACCAAAAACAACTTTGGGAATCGATAGCATCATCTGTACTTGTCATGATCAATTTCTCTTATTGTGTCTATAAACCCTCTTTCATTCAGATTTCACATGAAAACCATTGAAATTGCCATGTCAGTAGCAAATTATTACCCTCATTAATGAAAAATATAAAACTATTTTGGATGATTCAGTTTATTTTTTAAAGTCTCACAATTTCATAGATATGTATCCTGCAGCATAATGTCAAATAAAGAGTAATGATACTCCACTATATCAAAATCAAGGCAATAATAATCATACAGATAGAAGTCTGAAAGTTAGCATAAATATGATTGTGTCATCGTCTTCCCTCCTCACACAAAACCTTAAGAATATATAAAGTCCAAGTGTAAAATTTCTTAGGAAATTATCACCATTTACACTATTCCTATGAAGTCATTTTTAATAATTGGCTTATATAATCAGATTTTTATGAATTTATTTTAAATGCAAAATTATTGTGGGTGAAACCATCTAGGGAGTAGATTATCTGGATGGTCATTTTTACAGTTGAATTAACTTTTATTTATTTAAATAGCAAAGACTCTATGTTCCAGAAACTCTTCCAGACACAATGTAATCAGTGTTATATTAAATAGTTGTGATTTCTTTTGGCAATCTTAAGTTCACAAAGTAATAAAGAAGTGAATTAATGAAGAATAAATATGCAATTATTAGTTGAGAAAGATAAACAGATAGTCATAAAAAGGAAACAGAATGATCAAATTATGACAGACTATTTAAGAAAGCCTTTCTATGGAACTCATAGATAAGTGAAAACCTAAGGAATGAGTCTAATTAAATTAGTAAGACAAGATTCGAATTATGTATATTGAAGTCACAGAATACAGAATGTTTCAAAATCATAGACAGAGGGATGCCTGGGTAGTTCAATCAGTGAAGCATCAGACTCTATTTTGGCTCAGGTAATGATCTCAGGGTCATTCAATCAAGCCCTGTGTCAAGTCCACACGGGGAACTTCCTTGAGATTCTCTCCCTCTCCCACTCCCTCTCCTCTCTGACTCACACTCATGCACATTCTCTCTCTCTCTTAAAAAATAAATGCATTGGCAGCAATGACCTTGGTGTTTCAGGGCAAATAAACACAGGCCAGTATAGATAAACTGAACAATATGAGCAAATGCATGGAGAAGTAGAGTTTAAGGAGGTGAGCAGCTTCTAGATCATGGCAGCTATTATAAGTAGGGACACCCTAAATTTTATCACTTAAACCCAGAGCAATCTTGAGAATATAATGAATCACCCTGAATAAATATGCTACAGTCATAAATGTAGACCAAGACTGACCAAGCCAAATCAGAAACCCACATACAGATTATAATTTAAATTTTAATGTTTTTAAAACAGAAAATTTCCTTTTAGACTTTTTAAGGTGTTGGGTTGACTGTACAGATAAAAAGTAACATGAATACAAATGAAGAAGCAGACCAGAAGCAAAAGGACAGGGGGCAAAAAAGTTAAGAGATAGCAGGAAGAATGTAAAAAACAAAAACAAAAAGACAATGACACTCATGTCATGGGAGTAGGGCATGCTAATGGCACAGAAACAGAAATCATCGAGCTCAAATGAGAAGTGGAGAAATTATGTTTATTTAAATTTCTGTGTTCACTGAATTCCTTTCTCATTATGTTATGCCCCCACCCCACAGATACTTAATTTTAATTTTCCCTTCAGATTTTAAACAGGCAAATCTATGAGTTTGTTTAAAGATAAGGAAACTTGAACGAACTTGAAGATCTTTGGTCTATGAATGCAAAGATCACCAAAAGAATATAATGGCAGTAGGCTGAATGTCTTGTAAATTCTAATATAGATATACCCAATTCAGGCCCCAGCTTGGACCCCACAGGTCCACTTTCCTGGGATCATTCCCCAGTCTCCGCTCCTCTGTGAAGCCCTGCCCAGGGACCTTGAGATCATCTCTTCCAAGCCGCTACTATTTGACAGCGAGAAACTGAGGCCCAGGGTCAACCCCAGGGCTGACAGGGGTCTTCTGTCTCCTTCCTCTGCTCCTGGGTCAGACAAGAAACCCAGAGGCCCCCTGGCTGGCCCCTGGCCTCCCTCTTTCCGCTTGGGACCTGCCTTCAGCAGCTTCCGACTCCCTCCTGATGAGTGCCTGAGGCGTGGGACCCGCTGTCCTCTGTGATGTCCAGACCCGCCCCATCCCAGCCCAACCCTCCATCAGGGAGGTGACCCAGCACGTGCAGATGACAGGAGAGAAATCTCTCTGGCTTCCCAATGATGATGGCCATGGCATCACAGTGGTGCCCTGAGTCACTGAGCTTTGTGCACCGGGACTCCTTGATCTTTGACTCCTGCAGATTCCTTGTCAGTCCCACCGGGAGTCCAGCCATGTGCTTGGTCTCAGGCTTGTGGGCGATGGCAGGGGACAGCCAGAATGCAGCCAGGTGAGCTTAGAACTGCACACAGTATGTCTTCCCCTGGGAGGTGCATGGCCTTTCCACTGAGATGTGCAGCTCCAGGGAGGGAAGGCCACCGCCCTACCACTGTCCCTCTGTCTCGTGGGAGGCGGGGCGCAGGTCCTGAGGGTGTTGGCCATACCACCTTCTCTGGAGCGAGTGGACAGCGGGCCCTGCTTTCTCCCATGCGTGTGTCTGGGAGGGGTGACTGTGGAGGCCCCAAGGCGGCTGTCTTGGAGCAGGTGCACGTTCAGGTCGGTCACCGGTGAGTTCATCGGGGAGTGGTGGGGGCAGGCAGGTCTGTGTCCCCGCAGTGGCCGTCTCCGTGCAGTGTGCTCCTGCCACGGACCCTTGGCTTTTAACCCTGTTCCTGAGGGTCACAGCGGAAGCCACTCTGCAAGCGCTTGGCTTTGCCCTGGAAGCCACAGGCCACTGGGGACTCCTGGGAACAGAAAGCAGTGTGCACAGAGGGGCTGTTCAGCACGGCCCCAGGACTCATGCCCCCGACACCCTTGGCCTCGCAGGGCAGGTGGGAGATGAGGCCTCACATCGGACTGAGTTGCTGGGTGGCCCCGGGATGCATGGATTCCCCAGGCTGAGCCCCGCAGTGGTCAGGGTCCCTAAGCTGTCAGCAGGTGGCTTTCTCCCGGTTCTGGATCCCGCTGTTCCCTCCATTCTCCAACAGAAGAGAGGTCTCCACCTTGCCTTTCCTGTCAAAAAGGCAGTCAGCTCAGCTGATCACCCAGATCAGACTAACGCCGTCCCCACCTGCGTGCCTGCGTGGTCAGGGCTCTGTGAGCAGTTACCCGGAACAAAGTCTACCTCTGGGCATTTGCCACTTCCCGCCCGGGCCGTGGACGCTCCTGCCAGCTCCTGCAAGGGTCCCACCTCCCCCAGACTCCAGGGAAGCACAGCTGCTCAAGTGCTTCCCAGACATCGATCATGCTTCCAGGACTTTGGGATTTGCTATAGGGTTTTAAATAATGAATTTGGGGTCCATCAGCAATTACGTGTTTAGAGTAAGTGGCTGCTTCAGAGTTCTGGGGAAGCAGGGGACCGCCCTCAGCCCTTAGGGGATGGAGATGGCAGACAGTAAACCCACTGGCTAGTGGTCACAGATGCTGTTTATATTTTCATTTCTTCCACTTTCTGTTTTGGTAAGGCAAATTATTTTGTAAGTTTCCATTTGATCTGTCACTGTTTTTCACATTAAGTTCATATCATTAGGAACTATAGTATTAATTTTTTTCCTGTGTTTCCTGACTTAGTATTATTTGGGGTTAGTTTATAATGTTTTTGAAGAACAAACTTTTGGCTTTGTTAACTTAGAAATAGTTGTCCTTTTTCTATGTAATTGTTTTTTTCTCTTATCATTCCCTTCTTTTAACTTTCTGGGACTTTAATATGCTTTTCTTTCTCATTGTATATAATTTTAAGGCTTAGACAAATGATATTATACTGTTCCTATTTCTAAGATACACATTTAAAGCTATAAATTTCCATCTGAGCACTGCATTATATTCATCCCACATGTGTTGATATGTTGTAGTTTTATTAATATTCAGTTTGAAATATCTTATAACTTTTCCTTTTAAGTTCTTTTTGACTTATGGGCTATTTAGAAGATAATGTTTAATTTTCAAATATTTGGTAATTTTCTAGGTGTTTTCCTTCATTGACAGTTTAATGTAATTGTAATAAGAGACTATATTTTAAAAAAAAGAGACTATATTTAATATATTTTGAATCTTCTGAAATTCACTGTGGGTGTTTTATGGCCCAGAGCATGTGTTATAATTTGGTAAATGTTCTTTGTTCTTTTAAAATAATTGAAATGAATAATGCGTATTATTAAATTGCTGGGCGCGTTTGATAGTGTCTGGGAGATACTGAAATCATTAGTGGAAGACTCTGTCAGTAGATTTAGGGGTTTTTCAGAGCCTCTGTAATACTGTAATGGTAGAAACATTCTATATGCTACCAGATACGGTAGCCATCAGCTACCAGTGGCCATGTAATATGGCTAGGACAACTCAAGAACTGAATTTTTTATTTAATTTGATTTTATTAATTTACAATTAAATTTAGCCAATGAGGCTAGTGCTACCTTCTTTGACAGTAGAACTCTATAGCTTTTATTAACATTCAATTTAAAATCAGAGCACAAAATAATACAGGTAGCATGGATATTTTATTGGCTGGCTATTACTTTGTGTTTAAGTAATGAACAGATGATCATAGAAGTACAATTCAAATCATTTTCAAATCAATTCAAAGAAGATGAGGGGCTCTTCCTAAAGTTTACTTATTTCACACAATAATAGCCAAAGTAAAATGTATGCGTTGTTTTTACTTAAAATTGCATTAACATTTATATTCCCGTTAAACAATGAGAAAGATCATTTCTTATAAATATCGGGAGTCCTCGAATAGGCTTATCATTATTTAAAATAATGATTTTAAAAATAATACTTAATGTCTTAATTTACATAGGTAATTTGTGATTTTCAAAAGAAAGTGTGTATATGGGTGAATCTTTGAGTGCTCATTACCATACTTAGAGCATCACTAATTGAGATGTTCAATAGATTATGCTCTTAATAATAAATATTTTTATCTCATATATAATATATCAAAATATAAATTGAGATTAAAAAAAGGGGGGGCACCTGGGTACCCCAATTGTTAAGCATCTGCCTTCGGCTCAGGCAATAATCCAGAGTTCTTGAGACCCAGCCCCGCATCAGGATCCCTTCTCTGAGGGGAGCCTGCTTCTCCCTCTCTCACTCCCCCTCCTTGTGTTCCCTCTAATTGTGTTTATATATGTCAAACAAATAAATCTTAAAAAAAATAAATAAGATGAGGGGCTCCTGTGTGACTCAGTTGGTCAAGTGTCTGACTCTTGATTTTGGTTCAGGTCATGATCTCAGCGTCATAGGGTTGAGACCCGCATTGGGCTCTGTGTTCAGTGTAGAGTCTGCTTGGGATTCTCTCTTTTACTCTCCCTCTGTTCCCCTCTCAGCTCACATGCACACATGCTCTCACTTTGAAATACATGAATAAATAAATCTTTAAATAAATAAAATCTTTAAAAAAATAGAGCAAGTTTTTCAAAATAAATGGTGAAACCATGTCAACATGAACTTATTTCCCCTAACCTTCTGCGTGACACAAATAATTATACTTAAAACATTTTTAAGACTAAAATTCAGTGGAGTATAATAGTATTTTAAAATAGTGACTTGGTATATTTCTTCTGAGGATTTTTTTTATATTTAACTTTTTTTTGTAAGTCCCTGCACATTAATACTTCAAAGCACTATTTTTTCTTTGAGGGGAGAGTAGTTAATAACATGAACAGAACCTTAGTCAATTATTATTTATATACATGAATGGGTTTCTAGAAACCAATGAAGTGTAAATTCCAGGGCCCTTTATTACATGAGTCATTTCTAGGATCGGTATGAAATTTTATATTTTAACTTGTATATTTCTTTTCTTTTTTAAAAAAAATATTTTATTTATTTATTTGACAGAGAAAGAGATCATAAGTAGGCAGAGAGGCAGGCAGAGAGAGAGAGAGGAGGAAGCAGTCTCCCTTCCCAGAACCCTGAGATTATGACCTGGGCCGAAGGCAGAGACTTTAACCCACTAAGCCACCTAAGCACCTGTATATTTCTTTTCTTAAATAAAATACACAGATATTATAATCATTAGGTCCAGAAACCCTAGTATGGAAACTGGGGAATAATTAATTAATACCTCACTTGTTTTTTTTTTAAGAATTGAGAGCAGATGTCTGAAATATTCCCTATCAGTTCTCATCATCAGGTTCAAGAATGTGCAATCAATGTGTTTAATTTAAAGCAAAAATCACAGTACTTTTGTCTAATTGCAGATCTCGATCACTAGAGATAAATATCTAAACATAGCAGTGAGTTTATTGCCTCCTTCCCTAAACCTCCCCTTTACTTCATCCTTTTTTAATTTTTTTATTTTTTTTCCTTTTGGTGAAAATTTCAGAGTAGTATAAAAACACACTGACACTTTTAGAACACTGTCAAGGTGGAAATGATTTTGTCATTTCTTCTTAGAAGAAATAGCTTGTGAAAATTCTACATCTGTCATTCTATAGGAAAAATCAATTTCATATATACATGACTAAACACTATAAATAAAGATATCACTTTCCCCAAATGATACATTATCATTATTGAATTTGGCTTTAAAAATTAAATTAGGTTAAATTTTCCAGTAGTGTGCAGATAATGCATTCTTTTAGTGTTGAAAATTGTATAGCTGTATTTTTTGCATGTCTATGTGTTTTCATTTTCAGATTTACAAATATATGTGTACATGTGCATTTACTTTATATAGAGAATTAAATCCATGGTGTCTTTATATAGTGAGTATTTTTTTAAAAGTGCATTAGCTGGGTGAGCAGATTAGCTAGGAGAAAAATGAAAGATGAACACAGATCCTGCTGAAGATCTTTTTGTATTGAGTCAGAAATAAAATTTATATAATTTAAAAATATATCTTCAATTTATTAAGTTCAAGTGAATTCAGCTAAATGAGAAAAGCTCTTATTTTGGAAATGCACTGTGGTGACAGGAGTTCACTGTTACATATTTTCAGTTGAATGAGGAAGATGTACACTGGTCATTATGACTTTCATCTCAGAATCATTTTAGTCTTATGTTTCTGAAACCAAGGAAATATTGCACATTTTGAGCCTTTCAAGTATTGTACTGAGGAAAGTGGGTCACTCACAACAGCATTTCTAATTTGACAGGGGATTACAAAAACATTTGGTGCTCTTTAACTGTTGTCACAACCACCTATTACATTAAGAACAAGTTGATTTTAATATTAGTCAAATTAAAAAGCATTGTATCATGCTAACCTTGGGCATTCATTTGCATAATTGGCTCTCTGCTTGCTGTGTATTATGTGACACCCTCATTTGATTACTGTTCATTTTTCCTGAAACTTTGAAGCGGCATCTAACATAACTGGCATATTAATATTTCATTTTCTTCAGGACTTATTTTATGTAATCAAGCTGCAGCAAATGCTACCGTTTTATTATTAAGCTTGTTACAAGTTACTTGTTCCAGAGCTTTGAAGGAGATGAAGTTCAACTCACTATTTCACAATAAAACAATAAAACTGCACTTTGAAGTTTAAGTAGGTAAAGATTCCTCTTCCTGCAGTTGGTCTTCAGGAAATTTCTGAAACTTGGATAAGAAAAATAGAATTTTTATTGGCCCTTATATTAGTCAACTTTGTATAACAACAAAATAAATAAAATTTAAAAATCAAACCAAATTTTAGCAACTTAGAGCAAACATGTAATTCTCTTTCTTAAATCTGCAGGTTATCTGTGGCTCTGCTGGGCTTGTCTGGGCCAAGTGCCAATCACAGGTCTGCTTCAGGTCTGCTCTGCCTGTCTCTCATTCTAGGACCTCAGTGAGTCAGTACTTGGGCATATTCTTCTCATGATGGAAGGCAGGCCTGTAAGAGTATAATCCAAGCTTCTCAAACACACCTAAAGCCTCTATTAAAAAATTAATTGTCACTGATACTCACACCCATTAACAAAAATATGGTTAAAAGTGGGCATCAGTAGTCCAACAAAATGTCGACTTTTCATTAATAATAGAAGATATAGTGAAGGGGCGCTTGTGTGGCTCAGTCATTTAAGCCTCAGATTCTTGGTTTTGGGTCAGGTCTTAATCTCAAGGTCATGAGATCAAGCCCCACATCAGTCTCCATTATCAGCTCAGAGTGTGCTTGACAATCTCTCTCCCTCTCATTCTGCCCCTCCCACTCATTCTCTCTCCCTAAAATAAATGATTAACTCCTTAAAAAAAAGACATAATGAATAATTACTGAAATAATAATACACCCTATCCTAATCTTTCAAGGGAAGGTCCACTTTACTAAACAATTCATATCTGCAGAGTTACTTGGTTCTCATGCAACCGTGATAGGCAGATCTTCTGTTTCTCCTTTGCAGGTTATGAAAGTAAATCTCACCAACTTTAAGAGAGGGCATGTACAAGTTGAGCTGTTTACTGAGCCAGGATTGGAATTGTGAGGTATTTAACCCAAAAACCTTTTAGAAATACATCCCAGGTAGGCTTTGTTCCTTCTAACCCACTTGTTACATCTTTATAGGCTCAATTTTTGAGACTGAAATTCTATTATAGCCTAAAAAAATAATCTGTGTGTGTGTGTGTATTCCTTTCTTTTTTACCTGCAACCTAACACATGGCACTCACTGTCATAGAAAATTACCTTCCTGAATGAGATATTTTTGAGAAAGCATCTAGTTAATTTAGGTCCAGAACTCATAAAAGTAGGCCACATTGTTTTTTCTCCCGTAAGGTCCCTACATAATTAATTTGGGATATAGACCTGCAAGAAAAAGAGAAAATAACATTATAGCAAGTTCATGTAAATAGATGTGGAATAAAATAAGGATTTCCTACAGCATTAAATGTCAAGAGTGTCTATAAATCTTTATATCTTGTCAAATACCAGGTCCCAAGATCAGCACCGAAGGACTGCAATGCTTTATAAATGTGTGTGATTTACATGTACCAGGAGAAAGTCTTTCATCTGGGAGAAAGACCAAGGAAATCTGGTAGGTAAGAAGCTACAAAAAAAAAAAAAAAAAAAAAAAAAAAAAAAAAAAAAAAAAAAAAAAAAAAAAAAAAAAAAAAAAAAAGAAGCTACAGGCAGGAGAACAATTAATTCTACAAAGCTGCTGAAGAATAAAAACTGCAGTTTTGTGTATGTATTGAGTTTTTGGTGTTAAATCTAAACCCAATTTTCTAAAAGATTTATTTATTTACTTGAGAGAGACAGAGAGAGTATGCAGAGGGAGGGGAAGAGGGAGACAGAGGGAGTCTCAAGCAGACTCCCCGCTGAGTGTGGAGTATGATGCAAGGCTCAATCTCACAACCCAGAGATCATTACCTGCATCAAAATGTAGAGTCAGATGCTTAACCAGCTGAGTTACCCAGATGCCACCCCTCTTTTTTGTATTTTAGATGATATTCTGTGATTTACCAAAAATGCAAGTGTTGTAAATAAGTTCTGTGCTGTATGTATCAGAAGCTTATTCTGGCAAATAAAGCAGAAAAGGCATTAAAATGTAGTTTGGGAAGTGTTGGGAGTGCCAGAGGACTGGGTCTGAGCCTAACCTTCCACGACTGCTCTAAACAACGTAATATAGGTCTGATCTGAGAAGGAAAGCTGCTTCCAGCAACGTCCTCTGAGCTGTGGAGGCCAAGCAGGGCTCATAAGGATGGGTGGACCATAGCACGATGGTCAAATAAATGGCATCCCCAAAAACCTGTGTTTTAGTAAAGAGAGTAAAGTCAGTCATCACTAATCCGTATTTTTTTTTAAAGATCTTATTTATCTGAGAGAGAGTGAGAGAGAGCAAGGGCAGGAGGAGAGGGAGAAGCAGACTCCCCACTGAGTGGGGAGCCTGATGCAGGGCTCAATCCCGGGACCCCGGGATCATGACCTGAGCCAGGGCAGATGCTTAACCGACTAAGTCACCCAGAAGCCCCTTGATCTGTAATTTATAAAGGAACTTATCACCTTAATGAATTAAAAGACTAAAACCAATTTCATTCAGTTTGTTTTGCCCAAATATCTTGTTTGCAGCATGTATGGCTATTACCTATTAATGTAGTCTTTTGGCATGCAAACTACTTAAATACATCAATATGAATAACATATATGGACTATCAATGCACTGGATGCAGTTAAATCTGTTACATATTAACAACCTTATGGGAGTTTGCTAAATATGGTGCAGAAAAACTTTTTGTAGTATTACAAACCATATAGCATGCATGTGGCTACAGTGATCTTTTTAAAAAAAGATTTTATTTATTTATTTGTTGAAAGAGTGAGTGAATGAGTGAGAGATTGCAAGCAGAGTCAGAGCGAGAGGGAAAAGCAGACTCTCCTACTAAAAAGGGTTCCTGACATGGAGCTCGAATCCGGGACCCTGGGATCATGACCTGAGCAGAAGGCAGACACTTAACTGCCTGAGCCACCCAGGTGCCCCATAGTGATATTTTAACTCATTTTTTTAAAGTGCTTACTCTATGTATTGAAGGCCAAAGCATCTTTGCATAAACATCAAGTAAGATACTATTTAAAACCGAACTTACATTATTGGTTAAAATAATGTAATAGTAGAATTTGAAATTTAGTGTGACATCAATTGTATTATAACCCCAAATTGTCAGTATTTTCAGAGCTAGAATGGTAAACCTGACTTTACATTTTTCCATGCAAAAATATATAGTCATTTCCTTCATTTATTTTCCTCATTAAGCAATAGTAATCAAATATTAAGTACAGATCTCCTACATTTATGCATTGTAACCAATATGTCTTAAATTCTTTTGTTTTTAAAAAATAATAAAACAAAATAACATTTTATATTTCCATAAGAATGGAGAGTTAATTTTCTACAAGTGACATTTAAGAACTTCACCAATGATAATGTAGCTTTTATGGCATATAATGTTTTGGGCATTTTTTTCCCCCACAATTTCATGGTATTAGTGAAAGCATTTATTAGTATTTTTTGGTATCAGTAAAATTATAAGTCAATGTACTTTATTTCTGTTTTAAGTCAGTGTATTTAAACTTCCAATAAAATAAAAAAAATTATTTTACAATTTTGAAACTTCAATTTAGCTGTATTTCTAAATTTAGCATAGTATTCCAAGATTGAATCAGTGAAATTGAATAAAAAACTCAATTAACTGAATTCATCTAAGACAATACAACTTCAGGGGCACCTGGGTGACTTAGTTGATAGAGCATCTCACTTCCACTCTGGTCATGATCTTGAGGTCCTGGAATTAAGCCTCACATCAGGATCCCCACTCAAAAGGAGTCTGCTAGTTCCCCTTCCTTTGTCCCTCTCCCTCCTGTGCTCACTCCTTTTCTCAAATAAATAAATAAAATCTTTAAAAAATAAGAAAAATTAAAAATAAAAAATACAATTTCATTTATGCTAAAAAGAAAAAAAATTAGAAGGAAAAATAAAGGATTAGTATGGTAAAAAAAAATCTTGGGAAATTGTTTCATAAATGTATTAGGTACATGAATAGAAAGTGAATTGCCTTTCAGTATCAAAATCAAGGAATATTTAAATTATGCAAACACCTTCATTTTATACTTAAGCATCCCATCAAAGGTGATTAGTTGCTTACCAAATATCCACTCTCCTCCCTTCCTATGGTAAATACCTTTATGTTATGCAAAGTACCAGTGGGCCAAAATAAAACATGCCTGCCTTATTCTCCCTTGAAGATAGGTGTCACCATGACATTAAGTTCTATCCAAGAAAATATTAGCAGTTTGATTGTCGAGTTTTTAGAAAAAATTTTCTTTAAACAGGGCTTGACCATTTTAAATCATGAGGTGATATTGAAGATTGAAACCACTTTTAAGGGTGGTGATATCAAACAGGAGATTGCTATGTTGTGTCTACCTTGAATCTCTTTCAAAGAGAGAAATAAACCACTACTTGGTTTAATTTTTTATTTCTAGACAGCGTTTCTAACAGCCAAAACATTTCCAAGTCATGACATAGACGGACATCATCATTAGTTACATGGATTTACTAGCTTTCATTGCTCAGTTTTTAAAAATATCCTACAATAGTTTTAACACTCTAAAATATTGCCCATACTATCTCCATACAAGTCAGGAATTTAAAAAACATGCCAACAGGGGCGCCTGGGTGGCTCAGTTGGTTAAGCGACTGCCTTTAGCTCAGGTCAGGATCCTAGAGACCCAGGATCGAGTCCCACATCTGGCTCCCTGCTCGGCAGGAACCCTGCTTCTCCCTCTCTCACTCCCCCTACTTGTGTTCCCTCTCTGGCTGTGTTTCTCTCTGTCAAATAAATAAAATCTTAAAACAAACAAACAAACAAAAAAAACAAACAAAAAAAACCATGCCAACTAAAAGAGAACGGAGAGGCCAGAAATAAATCCATGCATGTATGGTCAATTAATTTACGACAAAGGAGCAAAGAATATACAATGGAGAAAGGACAGTCTCTTCAACAATTTCCTTGATGAAATATAGTTTTACTAATTTTGCTAGATATATTTTTTTCTACACTATTTTTTTAAAGATTTTATTTATTTATTTGTCAGAGAGAAACACAGCCAGAGAGGGAATGCAAGCAGGGGGAGTGAGAGAGGGAGAAGTAGGCTTTCCACCAAGCAGGGAGCCTGATGCGGGACTCGATCCCGGGTCTCCGGGATCATGACCTGAGCCGAAGGCAGTTGCTTAACCAACTGAGCCACCCCAGGCACCCCTTTTCTACACTTTTAGATGACTTTTTTTTTTTTTTACACTGCTGCCTTTTTTCCACAAAGCAGAACCAGACAGACTAAAATAGTGGACTCTTGCTACCCAGCTTTCTGCTGCATTTCTCTTGAGGCAGACCTCTCCAAGCAAAGCTCTCCATCTAGTTCCAGTTCCCCTCACCTATTCCTCATGCCTTGGAGAGTTGAACTCGAAATGTTTTTAGCTTTTTATTTTCCTACATCCTACATATACCTTAAACCCAACTTGAATTGTCCTAATTTGAGTGTGCAGTTCACTGTTGGAAACTCAAACAGAATACTGAAGGCTTAAAGCAGTGGCTGCGTAATCAAAAACCTGCTGGAGACAAGCAATTGAGTATGCAATAAGTTTGATAAAAGATTGCTAATATTTTCACTCAGCATAACATCTGCCTCACGTCATCTGCAATGAATTCAGGCAATATACTTCCCTTTTGTGACTCGTGGTTTCTTTTATATTTCCAATTGTTACAAACACTGTAGTGTTTCCTCTACTGAGTTCCTATAGGACTGTGCATTTTACGTCTAACTATATCTTGTAGAAACCAGTTGCTATAATTTTACATCTCCCCAAAGACTATGAGCGCCTGGAGGGTACAATGGTCTCATCCATCTCTCAATTTAATGCACAGTAATCATGGTAACCACTAGACAGAAGAGTTACTGACTTTCATTGATAACTATTTGTGTACTTAATTCAACATGTATAAACAGTTGTCATCTATGAGAGCTAAATATAAATCTGAGGACAACGTGTCCTTGACAATTCTTGGAGGTGGAAATCCCAGATATTTCTGTTAAGACTGTGTCCTCAGCATTCTACAGAGATCATGCCATGCGAAAATGTAGTTTATTTACTTTCCTATAAAAGTGAACATATTACTTTAATCTGCTTATGTTCCATATACCTTGAGAAAATGTTGGTTTATTTATAGGATATTTGAGTTATGTATTTAAATCTTATTTTAAATATTATTTCTGAAAATTGTAATCATCTCAATCGAACAATTATGAACGAGTTTCTGTTTATCCACTTAGTCTCATTCTTCAGAATAAATTGTGCTATGTTTTAAAAATTTAATCTACATTTTTAAAAGATTTTTTATTTATTCATGTGAGAAAGAGAGAAAGCATGAGCACAGGGGAAGGTCAGAGGGAGAGGAAGAAGCAGTCTCCTGGTTGAGGCAGGGAGCCCTCTGTGAGGCCTAATCCCAGGACCCCAGGCTCATGACCTGAGCTGAAGGCAGTTGCTTAACTGACTGAGCCACCCAAGCACCCCAAAACTTAATCTATGTTAAGAAAAAAAAAAAACTTAGTGTACATTACACAAAGACATCTTTGTGGATGGATTTTGTGAGAGATACTCTAAGAGTCCTGATTTTCAAAGGTTTTTAATCCTAAAATATCTATTAAAATCACTAATGAAAAATATTAACAATAATTTAGAAAGGGAAAACTAAAGGTGAAATTTAACATATGTCTGGCCTTACTACAATATGTTTTATTCATTAAAAATTGAAGGATTTTGAAGAGCCTTGTGACTTTCATCACTTGGTATAAATCCATGATAATAATTAAATAAAAAATGAGTATATAACTTTATAAGCACAATAATTTCCCCTGGAAAATTACTCAGTTTTTGCATTCCTATAAATGTTCTTGCATCAAGATACCAATAGATGGTTATTAAATACTAAGTGGTCAGAGAAAAAAAGAAAAGAAAGAAAGAAAGAAAAAGTAAGTTTACTAAAGACAGATGGCAAAAAAATGATGCAACCAAGAAGGCATCTTATCAGCAGCTTGCATATGTGTGCCACCAGTGAAGCCTTTTCTTTCACTTGATTCAACAATCTCATCAGTCATAAACATAAAACCCAATTCTTGCAGTAGACAATCTTTGCTTCTCTGTGAGAGTTAGATTATGCAGTTAAACTAATGCTTTGTTAACTACACTCCCACTGCATGAGTCATAGCACCTGTATATTCAGGCTTAAGGAAATTCTTACTTTTTAAAAAATCTTTTGCCCAGCTAATATAGCACAGATGGTCTTATCCCTAAGCTATGAGAATTAAAAATAAAATGCATTAAAGTATTAAATAAAATTATTTTCTACCTCTACTGTTTTCTTAAGTAGCTGAATATTAAATTTTAAAATGTCAAGGAGATTAGAAAGCAAAATACTATAATTCATTACATCCTAACTCTCTTTTAGGTCATTTTCTATAACATAGGACTGCTTGAAATATAAAGGAGTTTTCTGATCCTCTGGTCAAAAAATTCCTAAATGCATGCAATATTTTGCTAGACAAATTAACATTGTAACATTTAGTTGAATCATTAACACATTTAACATATTGTCAAGGAAAATGTGATTTATAACTTAAATAAAAGGAGCTATGGTCATTAAAGTATAAAATTTAATTTATTAATTCATAGCATTAAAGTATGAAGGAAACAATTCTCGAATGGCAATATGGAGCTGGAGATTTGGTTTCTCTTTTCACCTTTGAGTCTTCTTTGATTTTCCATGAATATGTTCATAATTCATTTTAATTATTTCTGTAAATTTGAGCACCTGCTATGTTCAGGGAGTTATGGTAGAACTCTGTGTTGCCAAATAGTTTGAACCACAAATCTTGCAATAAATAGTACTTACTTTACATCTATATTTATAATTGCATAGAGAATTATATATTAAGTAAAAATGGATAGTTCAGTTGTTAATTTCTTTTTTTTTAAAGACATTTATTTATTTGAGAGAGAGAAAGAAAAAGAGCTTGGGGGGGGATAGAGGGAGAGGGGAAAGAAAAGAATCTCAAGCAGACTCCCTGCTGAACACAGAGGCTGACTCAACTTGGGGCTCAATGCCATGACCTTGAGATCACAACCGGAGCTAAGTCACTTCAGTGCCCTCAGTTGTTAATTTCCATAGAGACCAAGAAGTGGAAGGGACCAGTCAGGACTAGTGAAGATTGGAAGATGTTCTAGAGCAGATGGTTTTAAAGCAGTGTCTTAAAAGGATGAGTATATTGAAGAAAACTTGAGCAGCTAGTAAGAATAGGCAAATATTATTAATTCTATCATATACATAGTAAAATGATCAAGCTGACTCAATTTAGGTAGATCTTACATGTAGGAACAAAATAAATTAGGATGGAAGAATAAATAAGAAACTAATGTAAATAGATTTGAATTTACATTATGTAATTTATATGTAATATTTTTAGGACTAAAGGCAATAGGGGCTTATTATTTTTAATGCAATGTAGAAACATACTTATGGTGTTTTAGGAGTATAGTATACACACATAGATGGATGGATAGACAGATGATAGATAGATGATAGACCCACACATGTAGGAATGTGATGTGATGTGTGTGTGTGTATGTATTTATACAGAATATATATATACACAGAGTAGCTGGTAGAGTAACTGGTAGAAAAAATAACTTTCAGAATGTTTAGCAAATATTAAAAAACAAGTATAAACAATTGTACCTAGAAAGTAAATAATGAATTCACATTAAATACAATGAGATTGAAACTTCAGAGAAAGTGTTGGCAGGAATTTCCAGTTGTATCCTAGTCCTCCCTGGTATCAGAACTCTGATTTCATATGAGGCAGTAATGGGCCCAGATAAAAGAATCTGCTGTCCAGCCTCCCTTGCAGGTGGGTAGGGCACCGTGACAAGGTGTGGCAGATGAAATGTAAACAGATATTGTCGTGCAGGACTTCATATATAATTCTTTTGAAAGGAAGAGATACATGACACCCTCCCTTTGGCTCTTCACAGTTTTTCCTTCCTGCTGTCTGTCATGTGCCTGTGATTCTGGAATCTCCAGGATTTATTTTTGCACCCTGAAGCAACTTTAATGATTGATGCTAAATATCAAGATATTGACTGGAAAGATAGAATTTGGAATGATTAGAATGTGCATACCAGCTCTTGGCTGCCTAGATTCAGAATCGAAAATAAACCATTGTGTGTTTATGCCAAAGTTATTTTGAAAATTATCTGACTTTTCTCTTATATAATGCTTAAACTGATACTGATAAAGGATCTCAGGTGAAATGTCAAATAAGGTGCTAATAATGTAATGCAAGATCATTAGAATGAAGTCAAATACCTTAATTTTTTTTAAAAATCCCCATTAGAAGAAAATTGGTTCCAATGAATTCTTTATGCCTCAATTAACTGTACATATTACATAGTTGCATAGTTGGAAGAAAAATAATAAGGTACATCTTCCAACAACAAAAATAGAAGTCGAATATTCTAGGGAAAGGGGGATTTATAGAAGGGCACTGAGATCCATAACTGTTTTTTCCTCTTGAGTAGGTATTGTCTGGTGCAGGATATAGACTACAACAATTCAAACGATCACATAGAAATTCTCCATTAATAAGTTATTGTGATGAATTATATTAGTGGATTTTCTTAAAACAGATTCATCTTGAATTTCTGGAATAAAGACAATTGATAAAATATTAATTAGTTGTGTTTTGTAAAGGGCCACCTAATATTGTTTCTAAGTTAGCTTCTATATTAAATGATATTAGATCAGGTACAGGAACCTAAAACTCAAGAGAGCAGTTGATAGTAAGGAACCTGAATGATGATAACGATGCATGGTTTAAATATTAACCTTAATTTCTGGTTGTAATCTCTACTCATTTCATAGCTGCTTTCTGAACTACATGTGTATGATCCATATTTCATGCAGGCAAACTGAACTTAAAGCAATTGAACTGAAATTTGGGCTGCACCTATTGTTGGGGAGAATTTATAGTATGGACTCAGCCAGATTAATTGCATTGCACCCTTAAAATAATATTCTTCAAAGGAATGTGGCAGAATTCATAATCTTTACAATATATCATACTATTCACAATTTCAAAGAAAGACAAAAACGTGACCAATTTGCAAGAGAAAAGATCACCAGAGAATAAACATGAAATAACCCTGCATTTATATTTACCAGAAAAGAGTTTTAAAGTAGTTGATACATCTATGCTCAAGGATGTAGAGAAAATATAATGGTGATAATAAAGAGAAGAATTCTCAACACAAAACAAACCAAACTGAAATGCTCAATGTAGCAATGCAGTGTATAACATAAAACATTTAATATTTTTTAAAATATTTTATTTATTGGACAGCAAGAAACACAGCTAGAGAGGGAACACAAGCAGGGGGAATGAGAAAGGGAGAAGCAGGCTTCCCGCCAAGCAGGGAGCCCAATGTGGGGCTTGATCCCGGGACTCCAGGATCATGACCTGAGCCAAAGGCAGTTGCTTAACTAACTGAGCCACCCAGGCATCCCTAAAACATTTAATATTAAATAAGCTTAGGACCAAAGTGGAAACAACAAAGGAAACAGACAATAAGCTTGAAGACTGATCAGTAGAAATTAGCTAATTTGAAAATAAAAAAGATCACTGTGAAAAAAAAGTGTCTCAGGAACCTGGGGAACAGTATCAAAAGTCATACATATGTGTAATTTTAGCCCCAGTAGAAAGAAGAGTGTGGTTCAGAAAATAAAAATGATGATATAATGACTGTTTGGGAAAAATCATACACTTATATACATTTAGAAATTTAAAAGCTTAGAGAATAGCAAAGGAATAATAAAAATAAACAAATAACCCACTTATCTTCATCACAGCCAAACAGCTAAACAACAAAAATAAAATTAACAATTAGAAATTGTTGGCTATTTCTAAACTGGGTGGCTCAGTTGGTTAAGCGATTGCCTTCAGCTCAGGTCATGATCCCAGAGTCCTGGGATGGATCCCCACATTGGGGTCCCTGCTCAGCAGGAATCTGCTTCTCCCTCTCTCACTCCCCCTGCTTGTGTTCCCTCTCTAGCTGTGTTTCTCTCTGTCAAATGAATAAATAAAATCTTAAAAAAAAAAAAAAGCCAGAGAAAAAATTCACATTGCATATAATGGAACTTGGTTGAATATTCAGTAAATAGGGAGACCAGAAGAAGTAAAAACATAGTTTTAAATTGCTGGGGAAAAAAAAGTTAACCTAGCATTCTAAAACTGTCAAAAATATACTGGAAGAATGAAAGCTAAGTAGAGATATGTCGGGGATGGTGCATGATCTGCCCTTCCCTCCATGCCCAAGCCACCAGAAATTCTGGTGGAAGTACCTGTGAACGTGAATGAAAGCCCAGAGGGGCTTTCCCTGCCTAGAATCCGAAAAGCCACTTACCCTGTGGGTCAGGGCAATATGTCCTTGGTGTGCTTATTCAAGACCTATAGTTCCATTTAATCCTCCTCCCGGTAATCATATCTCTGTATCTCTTATCTGTATTTCTTGATCCCTGTGCCTCAATGGTCTCAACTTCTGTGAGTTTAAGCAATCACTCTACCCTGCAGTAACAATACTAATCCTGTCTCTAGGGTGGGTGCAAAAGCAGTTAAAGATTTAACTGCACCACCCAACTTCCTCCTGTGGGAATAATAAAAGACTGGGACCCTTGACAGTCAAGAGAGACAAAAGCCATGAGACAGAGAGACTGAGAGCCAACTGAGAGACTGAGAGACATAGAGAAAAAGGCAGAGGGCTTGCGAGGAAGCAGCAAGAGAGCCTTAGAGGAGAGAGCAGGAGAGCTGGCAAACAGCAAGAGAGCCTGCAGAGAGACTCAGAGACTCAGAGAGATATATAGAGAGGAAGACTGAGAGAGAAAGAAGGAAGAGCAGAGCGAAGAGACAAAGCCATGAGACTGAGAGTCTGAGAGACGGAGACACAGACACAGAGAGAAAGACAGAGCCTGTGCAGAGAGAGGCAAAGGAAGAGAGAGCGATGCGAAAGACCGAGAGCAAGAGATAGAGAGACAGAGAGACTGAGACAGAGAGAGAAACAGAAACAGAAAAGCAGAGAGCAAGAGAGACAGAACCAACTCTTTGCCTAAAGCTAGATTGATGTAACTAAAAGCCTTTAAATAAAGAACCCTGAAGACACAGTTTTCAGGAGAGGAGATCCCCACACCACTCTTCAAGTCCGGTCTCCTCATTTTATCGCCGACTCCGTCACCACCTTCGGGGAACCCTGACCAACCGTTACCATTGCCGGGGGCGTCTCCCGGCACAGATATGGGATGAAAGGAAGCTAAAAGTTTTGTTTGTTTGTTTTTTCACCAAAGGACATGTCATACAAGAAATGTGAAAATAGAATTCTGACCTGACACAAAATACAAAAAAGAGAAAATGAAGTCCATTGGAAATACTAATATGAGTGAAATAAGCAAAATTGTAACATTGTATTATGTGGTTTATTATATACAGAGATGTAATGTATATTGGAATGTAAATATCAAGAACTTATACATTGCATATTTTCCTCATTTTAGGAAGGGGGTAAATAGTAATTCTAAGATCTCTGATATTCAGTATTTATACTAGAACACTTAAACAAATAGACAAATGAGGTAAAAAATGTATTTTTCTGGAAGTACCTCCCATTCATGTAGAACTTTTTATGAAGTTCAAAAACCAAGTTAAATCACATTATAACTCTTAAAATGATAGAAAAACCTAAGAAGGAAATATACAAATATGTACTTCTCTTTTGGAGATGATACTAATGGTGATTTTTTTTTTTTTTGGCATTTCCATTGATACTTAAATATGTGTGAAGCACTAATTAAAGTGGGACATCTTATTTAAAAAGAATAAAAATGATTCAAAAAAGGAGGAAGAAAAATGTTGTAAATAAAAAAAATAAGCATGGTGTTTAATTTGCTGAATTATATCATACTCAATGTTATAGTCATACCCCAAAATAACTCATATGAGTTTAAATAATTCTAGCACCTGCAATAGGGCACATTCATTCTCCTGATGGCTTTGGTATGGTGGGTATTTGTTGTTTACCATGGTTCATCTATATGTTTATTAATGATAAAATTACTTCTATATTTTTTCTGTGGATTCATTGATAACATTTACCTGTTATTAAATAGATTTAAAAATCTTTATTTTACCTTTATATTCTCCAAAATACACTGGAAAGTGGTTTATTCTGAAAAAAGTCTGTGATTAAGTATTTCATTTTTTTAATACACCTAGTCTAGTTATTCTCGACAGAGTTTGACAAGCATCTGCCTTAGGCTGAATGACGTACTAACAGGGTCTCATTCCAGATGGTTATACTAGGAATTTTAATACGGAATCTTCATTTTCTGTGCCAGTGCAACCAAATTATGTTTCTAATATTGGACTATTAACTATGAGAGATCTTCAATTTGATGTCTAGATCACAGATCATATATCAATGTAATTTTCAACAACAAATTGTCCCCTCATTTTTTCCCCGATAAGCATCTGTTACTTTGAAAGGATTACATTAAGCTTTAGCTTAGATTTCAAGTTCAGGTTTGCTGTGTACAATTTGCACTGCTTTGAACAGCTGGCTATCACTTTTGCTTTCCCATTTCCCTCACAGTTGAAATGATTTACCACCTGTAGATGCATCCTGTTTCTTCTGTGTTCATTTGTTAGGTTAATTAACTTTTACTCTTTTTTTTAATACAAGTCTTAATAGTTAATTCAACCACAAGCACAGCCAAAGGGTGTGCATTGTTGTACAAAAAAACAACAGCTCTGAGACATCTGTAAATTTGTGAATTTTTCAGAAAAGCAAACTAATTTCCTCACCTAACAAATACTATATTAAAGCCCAGTCGTTTCATAGGCAATTTGATTTTGATATTAGGACATCTAGACTATCAGTAAACCAGATTTTTGGTAGGAAAACAATCTTCTCTGTCTTTCATAATTTTTCCTACAGAAATATCTGCTTCATTACCACAAATAAAATCAGGGAGCCCAATTTTATTTCCAACATACCCCTAGGTTGTGATACTTTCCTGATGGCTGTATGTTCAGTTTGCAGACAAAAATGCTTTTTCCTCATTTCCCTTTCTTCCTTTTCTTTCCTTTCCTTTCCTTTTCTCTTTTCTTTTCTTTTCTTTTCTTTTCTTTTCTTTTCTTTTCTTTTCTTTTCTTCTTTTCTTTTTGCATTCCTCATTAACATGGTTCCACTTTCTCTTAAAACAAATTATAAATTTTAAAATGGTTGAGCCATAATGTAAACAAATAAAAATGATTTTATATTTTATTTTTAGTCCTAGTAGATTTCCCCTGAGTAAAATGGATATAAACATTGTTTTTTGTCTGTTTGTTTTTGCCAAAATAACTTACAACAGTTAGTTCCACTTAAGTTCACATTAACATAGAGAAGTATTCCAAGATGAGTATCAAGTCTACTCTGATCACTTTTGTTCAAATACAACTGGGCAGTCTCCTGACTAAAATCTTGCAATACACCTTTCACTTCTGTTTTTAGGAATTTCTCAGGGGTAATAGAAGATGCCATCTATGATAAACCAGGTGGCAATCACACATGCATACCTAGAAAGAGCAAGAGTTAGAACTCCCGGACCAATTTGATTGTTTGAAGATGGCAGCTTGTGGTTAAACGCTTCCCATTTTATCAGAGAAGAGAGAATTTGAGTGACACGAGGGTGTCTTTTATTCTTCTTAGTGCAAAAATAGCTCCATGTTCAGGCGGTGTCCTTTCAAGTTTCCAGTTAGTGGGGAAGCCATGGAGCTTCCCCTGATGCTCTCTGATCAAACAACCTGTCCCCCCTACACCTCCCAGCGCCACCCCCCATGCCCAGCTCATGCCTTGTGAACTTGGCAGACCTTAATTCCAGTTTGGGGTGTCTGTCCAGGTTTGTATCCGTGGAAGGTAGACATTACCTAATGGAAAACTCACTGGCATGACCCATCGCCCAGCCTCCCCGCTACTGATTTGTCCATGATTTGTGCCTCTAAGGGTATTTTGTAATTCTACTATCTTTTTGACACCTCTAAGTGGTGTTTAATTACCAAGAATTTAGAATAGGGCTTTCAAGAATACAGACTATGATGACACAAAGTCAAGTATCTTTTCTCTCTTCATCCATGGTGAGAAGAAACCACTGAGGCAATTACCACCACTGTTGCCCTAGTTCACTTGCTGACATTTGCCTTAAAGCCAATGGCAAAACTATTAACATTCTACTCCTTGATGGAAGACTGTATTTTATTTTGAGGCTTAAAACCCTTTACAGATTTAAAGGAGGCTTAAGAACTGCCTTGAAGCTGAGACTTTCCTGAAAAATATATTCAATTTTCTTTAATCTTTTAAGCACAGAACCACAGAAGGAGTCAGTGAGGGGCACCTGGGGGCCTCAGTAGGTTAAGCCTCTGCCTTCCACTCAGGTCATGATCCTGGGGTCCTGAAGTCAAGTCCCTCATGGGGATCCTGCTCCCCTGGGGAGTCTGTCTGTTTCTCCTTCTACCTTTCCCCCCCACACCTGCTTATGTGAGTTCTCTCACACACCATCTCTCAAATAAATAAACAAATCTTAAAAAAAAAAAAAAGAGGTCAATGAACATATTGACCAGTCATCCTTTGAAGTGGTCACCTTGGCAATGCTTCTTGGTATTGTCTTTCCTTTATTCATTAGTCCACTCCTCTGGTTTCTCATTCCTGCACTCAGGAATTATTGTCTAAAGTAATCATTGGTATGAAGTTTTTGATGCAGATTAAGAAAAAGTTAATATGCTCCTTTTATTTCCTTTTCTCTTGATACTCAAATCCAATTCTCTAAGAAAAAAATAATTACATATTGCATAACTAGGTTGAAATAATGAACAACTCTAGATTTTCAAAAAATTAGACATATGAAGGATATACATAGAACTATCCAGTTCTATTATAGCTCTGTAACTGTAAGTGAACAGGTTTCTTGGACCTAAAGAAAGGCATAGCCTCAAACACTGTAAAGCAAGTAATAGGGCAAACAGGACATATTATTATTTAGCAAAAAATATAAAAGTAGCCACTTTAGAAATACTGGAAATGTCCTCCCCCCCCCCCCCCCGGTGTCTACCTATGTATCCCAACTCCTTCATTTAACATATTCTTTTTCCGTTATGGAAACTATTTAATAGCAAAGATGCTGATAGAATTGTGTGATCACATGTTCCTGCTGACCAGGGGAGTTGTGGGTGAGATGGTCAACTGCTAATGTTTTCGGCACAATTTAAAGTAGTGCCATTACTTATTTCTGAGCTCTAGAGAAAATGGTTAAGAACAGGAGAACAAAACTTTGAAATGCACAGATCTCTAGCAAACACACAGAAGCACATGCATTAACACACAATGCTTAACATATTTTCACTTCCATTCCTTTGCCCTATCTTCAACTTTATAAACATTTCTGTTGTTAAATGAATCTCAGTATAATGATGGTAAGGGTTATGCCATCTCTTCCCTGGAAGCAGTGACGCAATTCAAGACAAGGGAATATGTTTCTTAGCACTCCTTTGCTCTGCAACCCTTTTCAGATTTTCATTGATGTGTAAAATAGAAGAAAAAAAAATAGAGAGCCTTGTATTTGTCTTTCACAAACCTGCTGTTCTTACTGTTTTGAATATAGAATCTATCTTTGAAAAATGAGTAAAGAAAGAAGTATAAAAATTGAAGTGGAATAGCTAATGGCTTTACAATACCATTGTTGGAACTCACAGGTGCAAAAGATCATTTCAGCTAAAATGTGAATATACAACTGAAAGAACTAGAAGATTATAAAATGGGCGGGAATAAAAGCAATTTCAGATTTTGTAACAAAGACTCTAAAAAGTAATTTATTGAAAATCTTGTTTTAGGAATTCATTACCATGATGTATGAAAGTATTTATCTGATATCTGTTTTTAGTAAGCAATGTTAAAGCCCAAAACATCTATAGTGATTCCTTATACCTAGTCTAATCACCTAATTTTGCAGAAAGAGATTACCCAAAAGGTTAAATAACTTTCTTAATATAGTTATTGACAGAAATGAGAGCACAGTCTATATATACATATATATAGACATATTCTATATGTCTATATTCTCTATATATGTCTATATACATCTATATATACAGAATATAGACAGTATATATAGACAGAAATGACAGAATATAGAGAGAAATGAGAGCACAGTCTATATTCTGTATATATGTCTTATACATATTTAAGGAGATCTATATTAGGACAATGTGGAATAGTGGTATGATATACAGCAAAAATAAAATTAATATCATGGTTAATTTCTATATAACAACAGCAATTATAATAAACTACTAACAATTTCAATTACAATAATAATAAGTTGTATAAGAGTTTACAACTACGAGGCAACTAAAAATATATGTATTTGTAAACTCATATGTTTTAGGTTCAAGATATTCAGCACAGTTATTATCATGATCTCTATATATACTGTAAACTATAGTGAATTTTCATTAGGACTAAATTTCCAAAAGACTTTGCTTATACCAAATTCTATTATGCACTACTAGAATTAATAATAATAACCTTAAGAATTTTACATGATTATTATTACATAAAAATGCACTCATGTTAAATAAATTAATGTTAGAAAAGACTTATTTTCCTCATAGTTGTCTTATTCCTTGTTTTATTGGTATGTTATACTGATTTGATTAAGTGAAATTGGTTAGATAAAGATAGAGGAAAAATGAGAATTATATATGAAGTTCTGTCTGAGGAAACTAGGGAAATAATTTTGTCAAAACTAAGAGAGAACACAGGAAGAAAAAATATCACTTTCTTCTATACTTTCACAACGTCCTGCTCAAATATTAGAAAAGTGCCTTGTGATATCTTCTTCAACAACCAATCATCCATCTGTCCATGCATTCATCCATCCATCCAACCATCCAAATTCACTGAGAATTGAGTATCTATATCTATATCAGCTTTTTCTGTTGAATTTAATTTGTGTAAATATTTGATGTTTAATTTTATCATATCAAGACTGTTTATCAATCGTTATGTGATTTAAATGAGGTATTTTGAAGAACAAATATTGTTAAACTATTTATACCACCCAAAACATCTATACATTTTTTTAAAGATATTCATGTACTTGAGAGAGAGTGAGAGAAAAACATGAGCGATAGAGACAGAGGAGAAACAGACTCCCCACTAAGTAGGAAGCCTGACTCAGGGCTCTGTCCCGGGACTCCAAGACCATGACCTGAGCCAAAGGCAGACACTTAACTAACTGAGACACCCAGGCCCCCTGCAGTCTCCACATTTAATGCAATCCCTACCAAAATACAAAGAGCATTTTTCACAGACCCAGAACAAACAATCCTAACATTTGTATAGAACCACAAAAGACCCTGAATGGCCAAAGCAGTCTTGAAGAAGAGCAAAGCTGGAGGCATGACAATTCCAGATATGTTATATCACAAAACTGTAGTGGTCAAGACAGTATGGTACTGATACAAAAAACAGACAAATAGATCAATGAAGCAGGATAGAAAACCCAGAGATGGACCCACAACCATATAGTTAATTAATCTTCAACAAAGCAGGAAAAAATTCTCTTCAACAAATTGTGTTGAGAAAATTGGAAAGCGACATGCAGAAGAATGAAACTGAACCACTTTCTTATACCACACACAAAAACAAATTCAAAATGGATAAAAGACGATAATGTGAGACCAGAATCCATCAAAATCCTAGAGGAGAACACAGGCAGCAATCTCTCTGACCTTGGAGATAGCGACTTCTTAGTAGATATGTCTCTTGAGGCAAGGAAAACAAAAGTGAAAATGAATTATTAGGACTTAAGATAAAAAGTTTCTGCACAGCCAAGGAAACAATTAACAAAACTAAAAGGCAACCTACTGAATGGGAGAAAATATGTGCAAATGACATATCTGATAAAGGTTTACTATCCAAAATCTATAAATAACTTATCAAACTCAATACCCAAAACCCAAATAATCCAATCAAGAAATGGGCAGAAGACATGAACAGACATGTTTCCAAAGAAGACATCCAAATGGCCAACAGACACATGAAAAGATGCTCAACATCACTCGTCATCAGGGAAATACATACCAAGACCACAGTGAAATACTACCTCACACCTGTGAGTCAGAATGGCTAAAATTAACAACCGAGGAAACAAAAGGTGTTGGTGAAGATGTGGAGAAAAGTGAATCCTCTTACACTGTTTGTAGGAATTCAAACTGGTATAGCCACTCTGGAAAACAGTACGGAGATTCCTCAAAAAGTTAAAAAAACAGAACTACCATATGACCCAGCAGTTGCACTACTATGTATTCACCCAAAGGACACAAAAATACTGATTTGAAGAGACACAAGCACTCTGAAATTTATAGCAGCATTATCAATAATAGCTAAATTATGGAAAGAGACAAATGTCCATCCACCGATGAATGGACAAAGAAACATTTGCATATTTATATAATGTAATATTATATATTATATATATACATATTACTCAGCCATAAATAAGAATCAAATCTTGCCATTTGCAATGATGTGGATGGAGCTAGAGAGTATTATGCTGAGTGAAATAAGACAGAGAAAGACAAATACCATATGATTTCACTCATGTGTAGAATTTAAGAAACAAAGCAGATGGGTGGGAAGAGATAGACAAATCAGAAAAGAGACTTTTAACTATAGATAACAAACTGAGGGTTGTTGGAGGGCAACAGGATGGGTTAAATGAGTGGTAGGTATTAAGGAGGGCATTTGTGAGGAGCACTGGTTGTTATATGTAAGTGATGAATTGCTAAATTCTACTCCTGAAACTAATATTACACCATGTATTAACTAAATGGAATTTAAATAAAAACTTGAAACAAAAAAATATGGTATTTTTATATTTCAAACAGTCCTTATACATTTTCATGTGACTTCACCCGTATAGAAACATTATATTAACATAAGGAATCCAAAAGGTCCATTTTGGATCCTTCCAGATCTTGTCTTATTTCTCACTTCATCTGGTTGTACATCTGTATCTTTTATACTATCCTTTAATAAACTGGTAAATGTAAGTAAGTTTTTTCTTGAGTTCTGTGAGCCTATTCTAGAAAATTAATTGAACACATAGAGGGATGGCTTTAAGGGTATTTCAAAATAATGACAAAACCACAAAAATGTATCTTGCATTATACATTTAAAGAAAAACATCACTTGTACTTTTTTCTTTTTTAAAGTTTTTTGTTTTTTGTTTTTTGTTTTGCTTTTTTTTTTTAGATTTACTTATCTGAGAAAAAGAGCACATGCAAGCCTGGGGAAAGGCAGAGGGAGAGGAGAGAATCTCAAGAAGACTCTCCACAGAGTGCAGAGCCCAACATGAGGCTTGATCCCAACCCCCTGAGATCATGATCTGTGCTGAAATCAAGAGTCAAACACTGAACCCACTGAGCTCCCCAGGGACACCAAATATGGTATCAGTTTTTACTGGTTTAGGGGTTTTCAACAATTTTTATTCTGTCCTACTCAGGTTGCAATTATTAACCTTGAGAGATAGTGGGGGTGTCTGAGTCTGTGCAAAGTCATGAGCTGTTTACAACACAATGTTTCTAATACATCAATTCAAAATAAGTTGCATTCTCATTTCTTGACATAGTCTTCTTCCCTTCTAAACATTGATATCTATAGCCCTCATAGAAATAGAAAAAGAAACTAATGTTGTCTAAATATATATATGTGCATGTATATATATATATATATATATATTTAATTTAAATACAGTTCCAGTGAAAACTTCTACAACAGTTTATCTACTCTTTGAAGATTTTCTCGTTTTCTTCAAAGAAATGTTTTTGTATTTTTCAAGGAAACTATTGTCTTAATCTCAAATGTAGATATGAAAAATTTAAATGGTTATATGCAGTTACCATAGAGTTTTAGAATTTGTGAGAACTATCTACTAATAACCTATAAATCACAACAGTGCTTTCATTATAAATTAATTCATCACATTTAAACAAATGAGATGGAAAAAGTAGTTTTGTGTACTCATTTGTTATTTAATTTTAAAAGATAGAATCTAATGAGAGTAAATGAATGGTGACCAGTTACTTAAATTAAGTGTATTAAGAAAAAAATAGGCATATATATTTAATAACATTTAGAAAAGAAATGTCTATAATATAATCAGAAAGAAATTTTGTACTTGTAAATCAAGAATACTGAAGTATTATATTTGGCAAAAAATAACTATTTTAATCATAGTGTTTTCACAAAATTTTGTTTACAGTAAGATACTATATATATGAATGAGAACTAAGAAATTATAGTCATTTCAAGCACGTTATTATAAAACATTCAAACTACAACTTAATTTACATTCAGTAAAATAGCTATGAAAGTTCTCTGAATAATATCTTCAATAGTTTTATAATTTTTTTAATGAAACTTCCTTAAAAGTTAAAAGTTAGATTTAGCCTATCACCAAATGTACCTGGTTGTTTTAAAAAAATTATGCCTGCACTTTGCTTTCTGCCTCATTTTGGTGCTACATTGTTTAAACATAAATTGAGGGGCACCGGGAGGTTCAGTTGTTAAGCCTCTGCCTTTGATTGCCGTGATGCTCGGGTTCTGGAATTGAGCTCCGCATCGGAAACCCTCTTTGGTGGGAAGCCCGCTTCTCCATCTCCCACTCCCTCTGCTTGTGCTCTCTCTTGCTGTGTCTCTCTCTGCCAAATACATAAATAAAATCTTTTAAAAAATACATAAATTGATAATACAAATGTTTTGATACAAATGGAGCTAGGTCATGAGGTAAGTCATCAAATATAATTTCTTCGACAACTATTAAAGGAAAAAGTTTAAAAACACTGTGTTCAGACTATATAATATCATCATTCTATTGTCAGCTAAACTGTAATATCATCATTTTTGACAAACTTATTTTCAAGCACAAATTATAGTTAAAAACAATGTTTGGAGAGAGCGTAAATTGGCCAAACCTTACTTGTAATTGAAATGACAAGATGTATCGGGTTAAATTGTGTCCCCAAAAGACAGATTTCTTATCACTTGCTATCTGTGAACATTGCTTTCTATGGTAAAATATTAGATTAAATTAAGGATTTTGAGAGAAGGACGCTTGTCCTGGATTATCCAGGTGGGCCCTAAATCCAGTGACAAGTGTCCTTAGAGGAGCGAGACAGGGCAATGAGACAGGTACAGAAAGAAGGGAAGTCAACATGAGGACCATGGCAGAGACTGAATAAATGCAGCCACAAAACAAGGAATGCTGACTCCAGAAACTGAGAGAGTCAAGGAGCTACTCCTGAAGTCTCTGGAGGAGTGTGGCACTAGCCAAACTTTCATTCGAGACTTCTGGTCTCTGACTGTGAGAAAATAAACTGCTATTATATTAAGTGCCAATTTTTTTTAAAGATTGTATTTATTTATTTGACAGAGAGATACAGAGAACACAAGTATTCAGAGCAGCAAGCAGAGGGAGAGGGAGAAGCAGGCTCTCCACCAAGCTGGGGGCCCTGGGATCATGACCCGAGCTGAAGGCAGATGCTTAACCGACGGAGCCATCCAGGTGCCCCAACTGCCAAATTTTTGATAATTTGTTATGCCAGGCCTAAGTAACTTACCATGGAGAGAAAACCAACATTTTAGTTAGCTGGTAATTTGAAATTAAATAGCATGGTGGGTTTTAAAAATTTCTAAAAGGGTTTGAAATAATCACAAGATAGATCGTGGTGGTGTAATCAGGGTACTTCAATTAGCCACTCCACTGATAAAATAAGAAAAAGTTATCAATTAGTACAAATTAAATCATTTAGAAGTTTTTAAATTATGGTTAATAGGTTGACTATAGAACTAACCTGCTGATATTTTTCTTCCAATGCAGTAACATGAAAACTAAAGCTTTAAACTTTAAGCATTCAGAAGTGATAAATAAATTGAATTGATATCAAGAAAGAGACATTCTGCTTAACAGTGTCTTCTGAATTTCATATTTCAGATGTGGTCTCAAGTGTTTACAATATGCTTCCTACTTATTTGTATAAGTAACTCCAAATATTTTCCAGTTTTTCAGGGCAAGGATTACTATTAATGCCTCTCTTCTTTAAAATTTCTTTCTACTTCTTAGGCAAACATAAGTGTGGTGGTTTAAAATCAGGTGGTTAATAGGACACTCTCGAATTTTCACTATGTTCATAATTGCACCAATATACACATGGGTTTTTGAAGCTGGTCAAGGTCTGAATATTAAAAATGAAGAAGGATCTGCTCACTTTCATTCAAGGCTGTGAATAGTCTGAACATGACTCAGTGAGACAGGTCCATCTTCCCTGGTATTTGTTTCTCCTTGAGTTCCGTTCACTTCATTTGTCAGGCTGTCTCCATGGAATTAAGTCCCATTCATTTTCAGTAAGTTGATATTGCTTTTCACTGTTGGTCATCTAGAACTTTTTCTATCTGCGGTATTCCGTAGGCTCTCCTGTATTCATTTCGTAATTTTTAAAAATCTTTCAAAGCATGAGCATGGAAAA